>JAWZYT010002283.1:0-15000 GCA_034508575.1 Petrolisthes manimaculis
CATGTAGAAATGAGATATGGATGTAACACGAAAATATAAATAAACTCCCTGGGACTTGTAACACTTTATATATATATAGTTATAGACTCGAATTTTAGATGCGATTGTAACAGAGATAATTGGAACTTGGAACAAAATACAGTAAAAGAAATTCTTTTATCTACACACTGTCACATACTTCATTATTTTATCCACTGCTGTTTTCATTCACTATTTCCTTGCTCTCTCTCTCTCTCTCTCTCTCTCTTCTCTCTCTCTCTCTCTCTCTCTCTCCTCTCTCTCTCTCTCTCTCTCTCTCTTTTAGCCTCATCCATTACTCCCCTCTTGGTTCATTTTTTGCACACACTCTTAACGCACTTTCACTCTGCCATTTTTGATACCTCTCTTTCTTTTCTCCCTTCCCCACTCTCTCTCTCTCTCTCTCTCTCTCTCTCTCTCTCTCTCTCTCTCTCTCTCTCTCTCTCTCTCTCTCTCTCGACCAGGGTGCCGTGCCTGCATCTGCCTTCCCTCTCCTCACTTCACTTCCTCTCTGCTCCACTCTTCACCTCTCTCCCTCCCTCTGTGCTTTCTCTCCTCAATCTACTCCTCTCACTTTACCCTTCTCTCCTTCCCCATCTCATTCGTCTCCCTCACGAAACTATTCCCTCTCTTTCTCTCTTCCCTCACTCTTTCTCTCCCTCACTCTTTCTCTTCCCTCACACTTTTCTCTTCCCTCACTCTTTCTCTTCCCTCACTCTTTCTCTTCACTCATTCTCTCTTCCCTCACTCTTTCTCTCTTCCCTCACTCTTCCTCTTCCCTCACTCTTTCTCTCTTCCCTCACTCTTTCTCTCTTCCTTCACTCTTTCCTCTTCCTTCACTCTTTCCTCTTCCCTCACTCTTGTCTCTTCCCTCACTCTTTCCTCTTCCTTCACCCTTTCCTCACTCTTTCCTCATCCTTCACTCTTGTCTCTTCCCTGCACTTCAAGCCCTGCCCTGTCTGTAATCAGCCCGGCGGGGGGTGAGGGGAGGGAGGGGAGTGGGGGTATAGTGGAGGGGGACCTGAGGGGAGAGAGGAGAAGAGGGGGTGAGGGGAGGTGGTGGAGGTTACATGAGAAGAGGTGGTGGGAAGAGTCGTGAGGGGAGGTGAATGGTGGTGGTGGTGGAGGGGAGGTCGTGAGGGGAGGTGAATGGTGGTGGTGGTGGAGGGAAGGTGGAGGGATGTGGTGGAGGGTGGATGTGGTGAAGGGAGGTGGAGGGTGGTGGTGAAGGGTGGAGGGTGGAGGTGATGGAGGGGAGGTGGAGGGTGGTGGTGGTGGTGATGGAGGGGGACAGACAGAGGTTCGGGCCAAAGCTCCACTAAGTCTAAATTAAGTGTCGGCTTGTACGACGCTGTGGTGGTGGACTTAGTCATTACTTCCTCCACTCACTACTACTACTACTACTTTACTGCTACTACTACTACTACTACTACAACTACTTTACTGCTACTACTACTACTTTACTGCTGCTACTACTACTACTACTACTATTACTTCTACTTCTACTTCTACTTCTACTACTTCTACTTCTACTTCTAATGTTACTGCTACTACTACTTTACTGCTTCTACTACTACTACTTTACTGCTTTTACTACTTCTACTGTCATTACTACTACTACTACTACTTCTACTGTTACTACTGCTACTTCTACTACTTCTACTTACTACCCCACCCTCCCAACACTAATTTCATCCAACCACTATTAACATACTTCCACCACCACTATACTGTCACCCTTACACCTCCACCACAACTATCCTTCCACCCCCAACACACATAACCCTTTCTCTATACCCACTACTATATACCACCACCACCAATTTCCTAACTTCAACAACACTGCCACCACTACCACCACCCATCCATTACCAACTTCTTACTCACTATACCTCCCTTTTCCTTCAACACATAACCTCCCCCCCCCCACCCCCCAGCCTTTCTTCAACACCATCGCCACTATATTATACTTGTATATATTTGATTGTAGAGTAAAATATGTGTGTGTGTGTGTGTGTTGTGGCGGCTAGAATCATCTACCCACCACAAACATCAGCCCTGTGCCTGATTGTTTATATTTATGTATAGCATTGATCATATTCCAGGTTGACTACAATTATTGTCACGTGATCGTATTCCAGGTTGACTACAATTATTGTCACGTGATCGTATTCCAGGTTATCTACAAAACCTTATATACCATGTACGACCTGAACTAATAAAGACACATTAAAAACCTCACGATTAGTCTCTCTCTAAACCTCGCCGGGAGATCAAAGTAGCACCCGCTACACTGGTGACCCCGGAGTGACACCAAGCAACCAATCAAGCGAACGAACCAAGCGAGGCCTTTACAATATGACTCCACCCACTGAGTCCGACGACCACCCAGCCGCCGCAGCCCAAATCAAACTACCAGCATTCACCGCAATTGAAGCGCCAACTTGGTTTAGTCGTGCTGAAGTACAGTTCCGGCTTAAAAAAGTAAATAACTCCTCCACAAAAGCTGACCACGTCTTAGCAGCCCTCTCAGATGACATCTTCCCTCGCATAGCAGAGTGGTTGGAGACAAAGGGTGATGCAGCAGTAAAATATGAAGACCTGAAGGCTTATCTCCTGCAACGTTTTACACCTTCACCGGCTCTACGAACTGCACAACTGCTCCAGCTGTCGAGACAACCACTTGGCGACCAGAAACCTTCCGAGGCCTTACTGGAAATGAAGGCATTCTTACTACGAATAAAAGGCTCTAATGACTGGGTCTCCATAGACAGGCTCAAGCCAGCCTATCTGCTAGACGACGACCTCCCTCCTGTACGTCTCTCCAGAGCAGGTCGCCCCCTCTCACACACATCAGGACATTTTCGCTGAGGGGGGAGTATTGATTGTGGCGGCTAGAATCATCTACCCACCACAAACATCAGCCCTGTGCCTGATTGTTTATATTTATGTATAGCATTGATCATATTCCAGGTTGACTACAATTATTGTCACGTGATCGTATTCCAGGTTGACTACAATTATTGTCACGTGATCGTATTCCAGGTTATCTACAAAACCTTATATACCATGTACGACCTGAACTAATAAAGACACATTAAAAACCTCACGATTAGTCTCTCTCTAAACCTCGCCGGGAGATCAAAGTAGCACCCGCTACACTGGTGACCCCGGAGTGACACCAAGCAACCAATCAAGCGAACGAACCAAGCGAGGCCTTTACAATATGACTCCACCCACTGAGTCCGACGACCACCCAGCCGCCGCAGCCCAAATCAAACTACCAGCATTCACCGCAATTGAAGCGCCAACTTGGTTTAGTCGTGCTGAAGTACAGTTCCGGCTTAAAAAAGTAAATAACTCCTCCACAAAAGCTGACCACGTCTTAGCAGCCCTCTCAGATGACATCTTCCCTCGCATAGCAGAGTGGTTGGAGACAAAGGGTGATGCAGCAGTAAAATATGAAGACCTGAAGGCTTATCTCCTGCAACGTTTTACACCTTCACCGGCTCTACGAACTGCACAACTGCTCCAGCTGTCGAGACAACCACTTGGCGACCAGAAACCTTCCGAGGCCTTACTGGAAATGAAGGCATTCTTACTACGAATAAAAGGCTCTAATGACTGGGTCTCCATAGACAGGCTCAAGCCAGCCTATCTGCTAGACGACGACCTCCCTCCTGTACGTCTCTCCAGAGCAGGTCGCCCCCTCTCACACACATCAGGACATTTTCGCTGAGGGGGGAGTATTGATTGTGGCGGCTAGAATCATCTACCCACCACAAACATCAGCCCTGTGCCTGATTGTTTATATTTATGTATAGCATTGATCATATTCCAGGTTGACTACAATTATTGTCACGTGATCGTATTCCAGGTTGACTACAATTATTGTCACGTGATCGTATTCCAGGTTATCTACAAAACCTTATATACCATGTACGACCTGAACTAATAAAGACACATTAAAAACCTCACGATTAGTCTCTCTCTAAACCTCGCCGGGAGATCAAAGTAGCACCCGCTACAGTGTGTTTATTTTTTCATGTGGAAATTATAAGTTATTCAGAGTTAAATTCAACATACGTGTGGTTATAATTTCATGTGTTGTATATGTTTCTCAATGCTTTTTTAATAAGTCCGTGTAAATATTCAGGAAAGTTAATATAACGAGGTCGGATCCAGCAGCTTAAGATTAAACTCATACACTGTTGAAGTTGGATGGTGGACGTAAAGCCTCAGCAAATCTGACGTATCAACCAACCAGGTGTAAATGTCACTTGGGCCACTTCAGCTCGGTAGCGTTGCCTTATATCCCCATCCGTGACTCACCAGAACTCAGGGACATAGTGGCATATGAGCCGTTTTCACCTTGTTGGTTGATAGGGCACTCTTGTACTGAAGACCTGATATAATCCTCGGTATATGTGGTGATTCATTTATCTCGAGACATCCAGTTAGCTGACGACAACCCTAAATTAATTTTTTGAAACCCGGGACAGGAAGAGTTGACTCAGAAAATTGGATTTTTTGTCAGGTGTTGGCGGGAAAAGTTTGCACACCATTAACCTGCTGGGAAAAATGTGGCTGTGACATCCCGACGCTAATGAAGGAGTGGGTGGCCTTGTCCCCCACACCTACCCCCTCTCCCCTCACCTCTCCACACTCATGCCCCCTCTCCCCTCTCTACACACATGCTGTCTGTCCCTCCACTCCTGCCCCCTCTCCCCACCCCTCTCCACACACCTGCTGTCTCTCCCCACCCCTCTCTACACACCTGCTGTCTCTCCCCACCCCTCTCCACACACCTGCCCCCTCTCCCCACCCCTCTCCACACACCTGCCCCCTCTCCCCACTCCTCTCCACACATCTGCTGTCTCTCCCCCTTACACTAGCCCGCCTTTCCAAACACCTGCTGTCTATCCCTCCACACCTGGTCACCTTCCCTCCACACCTGTTCCTCCCTTACTCCATATACTGTATTATGATACCTCCTTTCTTCATATTTGTTTTCACCTGCCTTGTAAGTACGTCTTGTCCCCTGCCCCTCCAAACCCTCCATATACATACCCTTTACTCATTAAGTTCGTCTTCATATTCTACACATTTACCTTCACCACACTCCCCTCTCCACACACCTACCTTCACCACACTCCCCTCTCCATGTACAGTACCTTCCTTATCTTCCTTCACACCTATTCTCTCCAAAATAAAACACTCCTTAGGCTTATAGTAGAGAGAGGGTTTGTTTCGTGACCAAAAGAAGGGATCTAATTCCCCTCTGATTTGCCTATAGGTATCGTCTCTGATCTCTTACACGATCATCAATTATTACGACAGGATTGATCGTTGAAACTGTCCCTGTGATAATATGACAGAAGACTGAATGGAAGCTTTAGTCTCCGGATACTGTACACGTTTTGCATGGTGACGGTAGTGGAGGTATGTATCATCAAGTAACAATATTGCATGCAGGCTGTCCTCCATTACGGTTGGAAGGGGTTATTGATAGCATATATGGAAGCACAAATAGGACAGACCATGCATGCACCAGGCACACAAACAGACACATGCAGGTTAGGTTGGGTCCATAACAGTTTGACGACGACGGAAGTTACTTTGTCGCCTCCACAATGAACGTTTAGTCTCACTGAGGATTCTGTATAGCCAACATTATCATACCTTGAGCCTCCATGCATGACTGTACTTCGTTTGTCAGTCAGTGAGGGTATAGATGTGTGTCACAGATATCGTAAAAAATAACTGAGATCAAAACTAACTAACTCTCTCTCTCTCTCTCACACACACACTCGAAAGTTCAAATGTCACACTCAGATGGTCAAATGTCACACATAAAAGGTTAAAGGGCACACTCAAAAGGTCAGAAAAGGTCAGACGTTAATAATACAGACCAATTAAAAAGAATGAAGGTTAATACAAACAAATTTAAGGTCAGACATTACATACAATAAATAAATGAATATATAGATATAAAACAACAACCTATATAACGAACGTGTGGACACAGAACACCACAAACAAATGTATTATACCCAAACTTGACAGGCAGAGAGAGAGGGAAAAAAAAGAGGTTTATATATCACCCAAGAGGAGCTAACAAGTCCTCCACAAGTTGTTTAGCGAAAGAAAAATAGAACGTGAATTAAAAAATGAATGGTGGGTAAAAAAAAAATAATAATAAATACAAAAAGTGGCGGAATGAAACCAATAAGAATCTAAAACTAATGAAAAGGTGACCAGCCAACGACACGAGTTGAAAAATAAAAAAGTGTGAGAGCCAATTAACGACCTAAATCCACTCTGGGCGTCCAATCAGGGAAGAGCCAATCACCAACCAGTCCGCTGCTTTACAATACAGCCAATCAGAGGTCAATTTTATGTTACTGGGCAGCCAATAACCGGTCAGCATATTCGGGGCCCATATCACCAACCAACTAACTAACTAACCAACCCAACCCAACCAAACCAAACCCACCAACCCAACCAACCCTATATTCCAATGCTGTATTCATCCACTGTTCCGTATTACTGTATGACGTATGTGGGTGCATGAACTGTGTCTGTACCCTCCGTCCCATCCCCACCAAACCCCGGGCCCCCTCCGTCCTCCTGCCCAGGTATACCGTACGTTTATCTTTTAGCATAATTATAATCTGTCAGTACTGTAGATTCCTTCATACCACCCACCATGCATGCAGCCCCGGCCGGACCCTCAGAACTGAACTCTACCGTATTACCTTTCTACTGTTTCGCGTGTTACAGTATGGTGATTATTGTTCTAGCTCTGACTGAGTACAGGTATGATATGACCTTCGCCAATTTTAATTATGGAACAACTACTAGGACTTTGTCAATAAGGTATATCATACAATACATTTTGGACAAGGTATACTGTCATCACGCTTCTTGTTTCACTTGAACTTATTTACCGTATGACTTAGTAGATAAACGAACTCGTAATTTAACTGTACGCATGACTGTCTGATCGACGTAGTATTGTAAGATGTAGTACGGTATAATTTAGTTTAAATTCTGAAACCTGACTGTAAGACATTAGTTATTTGACTCTTTATCTTAAGAATAACAAACAATATGACGTTACAATTATTGAACGACACCATCCACTGTGAAGCAATAACTATACCACCTATATTATACCTCTGTGATTGACGTACAGTCCTTGATCAGGGTGTAAGGGTAAGTCTGCATGGTCAAGGACTATATGCCGCGACTGTACCGTTATGTTACAGTATTACGTAACGTGTGACCTGCCGTGGACGAGCGAGAGAGAGTGTGGACAAACCCGTGCCGTGTATACATTATGGAAGAAGCAATAACTCGCCATGTCCACGCCACAATGCTTTATTAACCATCCCTTTGTTTCACCAGACCAGGCAGTGCGTCAAAACACTCAGCCTCGTCACTCGGGATTCGGACATCTGATGAAAACTACATGATACGAAGATAATCAGAGACTATTTAAGTGTATAGTTTCAATTGGGTTTAGTTAATTATAGGAAACAAAAGGAGACTCAACTATTTATACCACAATTTTTCTGGTAAATGCTAAGCAACGAATTACTTTTTAGGAAATACATGAAGACTTAATTATAGACGACTTACTATGTCACCGTAAACCCCGTCATGCATATAAAGGTTAATGACGTGATTTATTAAGGGGGTGCGGGAGTAGGGGACAGGCTTGGGGGGGGGGGGGTAGAAACCCTGTAACCTATTGCCACCCCCTCCCTAACTCCCCCCCCAAGCCTGTCCTATTCCCGCACCCTCCAAAGCCCCCCAACCCACCCAAAATCCAACGCATCCCCCTAACCCCCCAAGCCTGTCCCCCTATTCCAGAATCCCGTTAATACATACATATAGGCCGTGTGGATGTGACCGCTGTATTTCATAGTGATAAGTTCATTTAGGTCACGGAACTTGAACTGTTTTCCGGACATCTATTCATCAGCGGCACAACAAGTCTCGCTGGGAAAAATACGGCCGGATGTTTATCACCGGTGATCTGTGTTCTGTACGGCCCAACACACGTGTATCAGGCAGCATCTGTTCATTATGTTGTTCTCATTGGGTTTGTCTCAACACTCACAGCCAGTCCATATTAAAGGAATAGACCCTCTGAACGAGTCCAACCTCACTTTTAAGACGACTTTGTATTATTATTATTATTATTATTATTATTATTATTATTATTATTATTATTATTATTATTATTATTATTATTATTATTAAAACTCTAAGCATGACGAGCAAGTTTCAAGTGCATCACCTAATCTTGGTGGGGTTAATTGCAAAGAACAGTAACATACTATCCAGATATTTTGACTACAGTATATATATATATATATATATATATATATATATATATATATATATATATATATTTATAATTGTCTACTATGTATATTCTTGTTCCCTCATCTTATTTTTTAGTTTGTTCTGTAAATGCAGTGCAATCCAAGACAGATTACACCAACATTTGTATAGCTAAGTCATTTATTATATCTACAATTTATTAATACTAGAATCTCCTCAAAACATCTCATACGAGTAGGCAGGAACCTCTCTCTATATATATATTTTCTCTAAGTAAAGAGAAAACACACACACACACACACACACACACACACACACACACACACACACACACACACACACACACACACACACACACACACACACACACACACACACACACACAACGTCGTTCCATATCTAGCCTCGCCATTTACATTATTATTCAGGGCGGACATAGAGCAAGTGTGTGTGTGTGTGTGTGTGTGTATCGACCAGACAGCAGACCCTTTACATACATAACAACTGCACACCCACCATACATAAACTAACATCATGAGTATTCAATGCCGTAATCTGACATCCAGCTCCCGACAAAAAAAACAAAAAAACTGAGGCAAGCGAAATGACCACCAACCACCACTACCACCATCACCACAACAACAACCACCCTCTTCTTCTTCTACTCATTTTTAACCCCTTTCCTTCATTTACTCTACATTGGTTTATGAAATGACAAACAAACTCCTCCCCAGTACAACACACCATCACAAAATATATATATAAAGGGTAGGGGTCGAGACAAGGGTGCAGCAGTCCCCTGTTATGTTATGTTGGAGGCGGGGGAGAGGGGAGGGAAGGAGAAGGGGAAAGAGGAGGTATACAAGGAAGGTAAGGAGGAGGAGGAGTAGTAGATGGAAGGGAGTCAGTGGGGGGGGGGGGGGAGCCGGATTCAGAGGGGTAAACGAAGCTCTTTTGTGGACGGTATTAATTTTCCACAAGCTGTGAATTAAACCAGTAATCAAGTCATTCATGTCGGGAGGTAAAAAACGGAGCCGGCCAGCGGTCAGGGCAGGTGGAGGTCAACAGGATCCGGATAATGTCATCTAAGGGACAAGTGGCCGTCCCTAGTATACCCTAACCCTTGTTCCCTGGACCCCTAAGACCCACCTGTTATCCCTACTTTCCATTGGGTTCGATTGGTGTAAGGGGAGGGCGATGAGGGTGTATTAACGCGAGGCACAACTAACGAGAGCAATTGGGTGATCCGGGAGAGTAATTCAGCGGGTATATTTGCATGGCTTCGCTGACCACAATGGAAGCACCGCCAGATTAAAACTCAGGGGGGCATTCTTTCTCGTGGGGGGGCAGCAATCCCGCTCTCTGTTTACTCTTGGACAATGGTCAGCTTAAAACCCAGCACCCCGACCACACGCCACCAGCCCCACCTCACCTCACCTCACCTCACCCCCCCTTTTCCCTCCTTACCCCTCTTTGCCCCTCCTTCGTCTCCTCTACCCCACCCCACCCACCTTCCACCTGTCTACTCCACCCCACCCCACCACACTTGCTATACCCACACCTGCACACACTCACGCGACCACACACCATCATCATCATCATCATCATCATCATCATCATCATCATCATCATCATCATCATCATCATCCATTCTTACCACTATCATCACCACAACACTAAAACTTCCCACCATTTTTACCACTATCATCCCCACCGTTAACAGCCACTCCCCCCCCCCCCCCCCATCACCACTTGCAAAACAAACCAATACTATACCTTACCTACATGCAAGACATAGGGTTTACTACATACAAGTACAACACACTCAACACACGCCAACTTTGCAGCTAAAAACGTAGCCAATACAAAATGGTGAACACGCAATATTATCCACGGAAATACATTATTTAAAGCCTTACTGATCACACAACCATTTAATATAGAATGAAGCTAGTGACGCCAAACAAGCAATTTTCTATCTAACAAAATTTTACTCCAGTACAAACACTCATATTCCCAGTCCTATAGTATACGAGATCTGGGTTTGTACACTGGAGCTCGTAAATTCGCGACCATGTTTATGCCATTTAAGTTTGTAACATTTATTTGGGGAGGAATCAGAGAAGGTGGAACATAGTAGTGGGACATGTTACAATCTTTCACCTACAATGACACCTTCCCCACACAGTGTTATCAGCTCAGATGACACACACATTTGGGGACATGGTCGCGAATTTACGAGCTCGAGTGTACGTTCCCAAAGACGTCGACCATCGGGTAAGTATAGTGGGATCAGTATTCCTAAATAACCATGGACACTACGAGGCACAAAGTATTAGCTATACCTATGGGACTGGACACGTTAGGGTTTGACTGCATGGTATTAAGGGCTGTTGGATTAGAATGATGTAAAGGTGAGATTATCTGCATGTGTTTTGTATTTAGGGTTTAACTAGGAATATTAACCTAGTACCTGTATTTATGTATTCCTGTATTTTTTTTTTTCGGTACGGGGCAATATTTTATAACACAACTACTTTGCTCTTCAACTTTATTTTATTTATTCATTTATTGACTTTTTATGTAATTTTTTTTTTTTCACCCTCGCAGTTATTCCGCTTCCCATTTCTCGGACCCCTGCCAATTAATTCCTTCATCTTATCCCCTTTGCCACCCTCTTTGTATAAATATATTTTTTTTATCCTACTATAGTTCCTCGTCCCCTCAAAAAAAAAAAAAAAAAAAAAAAAGTGAAAAGTAAGAAAAAAATAAAAATAAATAAGATATCCAAGAAGTTATTTCAAACCTTAATTAATCAATGTCCAGCCGGTAAAAAGAGAGAACCCGAGAGAGAGAGAGAACAAAAAAAATAAGAACACAAATTTGATTAACAGTTTCCGAGCTTCTGAATAGCAGCACTTTACAGTCATACCTCCTGCAACAACCTTTATCCGAACATGAGGGACGTATAAATCAGCCAATCACCACCACGCCTCCAAGGAAACTAACAAACTAACGAACTAACTTCTACCTACCTACCCTTACGATTGGTCGGTTGGTCTGAAGGGACGCTACTGTCTACTTGTATCATTCCTCTTGTACTGTGTGTATGTAATTGAAAATGCTAGCCTGTGTGTGTGTATGTGTGTGTGTGTGTGTGTGTTTCTTTCTCCTTTTTTTTAGGAGTTGTTTGCATTTGTTCAAACTTGTTCATATATTATATAGTATTTATTCCCTGTAATGATAAGTAGCTTTTATTCAAACTTGTGCATATAGTATTTATTCCATATAAAGATAAGTAGTTTTTTTCTTACTTGTGCATAT
This sequence comes from Petrolisthes manimaculis, assembly GCA_034508575.1. Lineage (NCBI taxonomy): Eukaryota > Metazoa > Arthropoda > Malacostraca > Decapoda > Porcellanidae > Petrolisthes > Petrolisthes manimaculis. The sequence goes on from JAWZYT010002283.1 coordinate 11,698, forward strand.
ATAGTATTTAATCCCTAAAAAGATAAGTACCGGGTAGTGCATCGTATTTATTCCCAGTCATTATTTTTATTAGGTAGAGAAATGTTAGTGTTGTTGTTTATTAAGGTATAGGTGATTGATACGACACATCGGTGGTTAAAATTGATAGTGACGTAAGAAGCACTTCACTTCAGTGGTTGATAAGCCATTGCTACTCGGAGGGCCTCAGACATTTCCGTGGAATGATTAGAGATTTGGGCGGGGCGGCTGGGCTGGAGGGGAGCAGGCGTAGACCACCATACATACATACATGCATACATATATGCATACAGTACATACATTCTTACTTACATACATACAAACATACATCTTTCATTATTCATGTTCGTACAACCCCTCCATCACACCGAATTATTGTATATACTGTATATCATTATTTATCAGTATATATATAATTTATTATTTCATTATTATTTGTGTTATTTGTATAGAGTAATATCCACACGCATGCGTAAAATATACATTATATAATAAAATATATACTCACTGGGTATGTATTTTTTTTTTCTGTATGTGTGTAAAGTGAACATGAAAGACACGGATATGAAATAATGTATATCTATTATAACCTCCACACAAATGAGCTCGCATATATTTAGTCACCTAAAGGACACACACACACACACACACACACACACACACACACACACACACACACACACACACACACACACACACACACACACACACACACACACACACACACACACACACACACACACACACACACACACACACACACACACACACACACACACACACACACACACACACACACACACACACACACACACACACACACACACACACACACACACACACAGAGACACTCGACCCTCTCATCCCCTTCACCTCGCCATCAGCCAGCGAAAATCCCCATCAGCCAAGGGGAAGTGAGGAGTGAGCCGGCAGTCATCCCTACAGATCCCCTCTCTGTATCTCCTCTACCACTACCACCACTCTAACCCAACCCAACCCACCAGCCCACCTCTCCTTGCATGCATCTCCTCTTCCACCACTTCTATCACCCCATCTTCCCCACAACATCCCACCTCTCCATCTTTTCTTCCACCCATCTTTTCGTTTTACCATCTCTTCCACCCTCTCTATCTCCTCTTCCACCACTACCACCACCCCACTCAACCCACCTTCCCCATCTCCATCTCATCTTCCATCACAACCACCACTTCCTTCACCATCACCCCAACTTCACCCCAACCAACCATCCCACCTCTCCATCTCCTCTTCCACTACCACCACCACCACCACCACCACCCAACATTCCCCTGCCCTCCCCTCCACTCCCCTCCCCTCCCCTCCCCTCCAAGTCTGATGCCATGATACCAAATCCCAATTCTCCGTTCCAATTCCTACCGCTCGATTATCACCCTCGGGCCGAAGGGAATCCACAACCAGAGGCCCATGTGAGGGGGGCATTATGGCCCTAATTGATAAGGGACCACAGGGGCGGATTCGGGTGTATGGGTCCTGGTGAGGGATGCGTCCGGTGGGTGGCCAACCGTACGAGGAATGTATGACTATTTCGACAGTTGCAAATCAAACACCCGGGGATTGGAGTTGATAAGCGCCTTATTGGTAGATCCGCCACACACACCACTACCACCACCACCACCACCACTACTACTACCACCAAGGGGATCAATACAGAGCTCCTCTTAAGTATTGCTTCTTATTATTTCCAATCTCACTCTCACTTTGTATTATATTTCACCCTGATGCTCAGAACTTTCTATAGAGGTATATATATATAGAACTGCTGTGAAGGGAAGGTTGTAAAAGTCGAGACATGCAGGAGTGTAAAAAGAAGGATGCATGAGACACATGTAAAGAGACTGGAAGGTGTATATTCAAATCTTACAAAACTTATCACACATACACACACATACACACACACACACATACACACACACACACATATACACACACACACACATATCCATTTTGAGAGTGGTACGGTACACTCAGAGACCCTAAAAACTTCCACCTCTGCCGACCTGGAGACGAGACCCGGGTTCTTTCTGCCCGGAGGCCCACCTTTGCTATCAAGGACTTCACACACACACACACACACACACACACACACACACACACACACACACACACACACACACACACACACACACACACACACACACACACACACACACACACACACACACACACACACACACACACACACACACACACACACACACACCAGCACCAACATACAGATAGGAACTCGCCATAGCTTCGGAGTCAGTTATATTAGTATTATGAACGACTTTACTAGGTTTGAGAGATGCATGTTTTAAAAATATAATACTCTCCATTTGATGTTGATGAAGGACAAGTGTAAATATAAGTAATATATCTGTCTGGATGTTTTTATGATAATGTGCGCGTGTGCTTGCTTGCTTATACTTCCTTCTTATTCCTCCACTTCTCTCGTTAGCTCTCTCTGGTTCCCTCTCATTCTTAGGTTGACATAGGCTACGTTACTTTGCTTTAGTTAGTTAGTTACTCCTCCCTCCCTTATTTCTCCTCACTCCCTTATTTCTCTTCCCTCCCTTATTTCTCTTCCCTCCCTTATTTCTTTTCCTCCCTTATTTCTCTTCCCTCCCTTATTTCTTTTCCTCCCTTATTTCTCTTCCTTCGTTCCCTCTTTGGTGGACTTATTGCTTTAGTTAGTTACTCCTCCCCTCCCTTTCCTCCCTTACTTCTCTTCCCTGGTTCCCTCGCATGTTAAGGTCCACCTCGGGGTAATGGAAGAAAAGCCAGAAACAAACACGACTGTCCTGATTGGTGTTTGTGTGCGCGTGTGTGTATGTTTGACCAGCAGGGTGGGCTGTTGTGGAAATAGTCCTGATGGCACACACACACACACACACACACACACACACACACACACACACACACACACACACACACACACACACACACACACACACACACACATACACACACACACACACACACACACAGTCACACACACAGTCACACACACACACACACAGTCACACACACACACACACACACACACACACACACACACACACACACACACACACACACACTCGTCACTCAGGATTCAGACATACATACAGTACCACTCCCTGTGAAAGACATCCGGACGCTACACATCTTGGATACAATAATTATAACACACATTGAAGTACCATGCAGGGAACTGAATGATTGAAGCACACATTATTATGAGAAACCGCCTGTGTGTGTCAACCTTTCCTGATAATTGTAATGGTG
>JAWZYT010002283.1:17500-46415 GCA_034508575.1 Petrolisthes manimaculis
CGGTGCCTTGTCTTAGTTTTCGTGTTCCCCTCCCTACGTTTACCCATTCATTCTTGCTCCCTACCCCATACCTCCCAAATCTTCTCCCCCCCCCCCCAACCCACACTTTTTTTTTTTTTTTTTTTTTTTTTTTGCACCCCCACGCCACACCTCACCTCCCGAACCTTCATGGCCCTCATCCTTCCGATTTTTCTTGCCCCCCCCCCTTACCAACACCTCCCAATTCTTCTTGCCCCCCAAACCAAACCTGCCGACCCTACTTGTCCCCCCTTTTCACCTCACACCTCCCGATTTTTCTTGCCCCCTTCCCCCCCAATCCACACCTCCCGATCCTTCTTGCCCTCCACCCAAACCCCATCCATCCCTACCTTACATGTTCCTCTCACTCCCTCCCTCTCTCCTCTATCCCGAATCTTCTTACTCCCCATCCACTTCCGATTCTTCTCATGCCAACCCCCTTGCCTCACCCCCCACCTGCATCTCTCGCTGTCCCCCTACAGGTCTAAGACTCCCTTTCCCCTCAGGTCTCTTCCTCATCAGTACTATTCCTCCATTACTCCCCCTGCATCCTTTCCCTCCCTGCTGCTTCTCCCTTCAGGCCTTTTCCTCCCTCTCTCTCCATCAGCTCTCTCCTCGCTCTCTCCTCATCAGCCCTTTCCTCACTCTTTCCATTTCTACTTCTTCCCCCAACCCAGCTCTCCTTGCCATCTCTCTTTATCCGTCCTTTCTCAGCCCTTTGCCCTTCTTGTAGGCACCATTGCACTACTCTCCCTCCAGTGCTCCTTGCAGCCACCCTCTTTTAATTTCTCCTTTTCATTTCCCCTTTCTCCTATTTCACTTCTCCTTTCCCCCCTTTCACTTCCCCTTTCCCCCCTTTTACTTCCCCTTTCCCCCCCTGCACTTCTCCTCTCCCCTTTTTCACTTCCCCTTTCCCCTCTTTCACTTTCTCTTTCACTTCCCCTTTCCCAACTTACCCACTCAACCTTCCCAGCGTAACCCACTCACTTTCCTAATCCCGTGCCATGTCACTCACCGGCTCTCACTCCCCTTGCACCTATCTATCTTTCCTCCCCCGCAGCTGTCCTCACTTTCAGTGCCATAACATTTGCTCCTGAATTACTTTTTTGCTTAAACACGTGTGACATGCTTATATTATTCTGCATGATTTGAAAGCGTGGAATTATCCTTTTATATAATCTTTCTTATTGATGCACAGATGTCGTTGATCATGGTTTGTATTCAAGTTATTACCTCATGATTTCATATTATAATTTACAGTCTGTTAATATTGGTGGTGGGTGTGCCACGACTTTTCGCCCTTCTCTGTATTGTACAGTCGGCCTCAGGAATTCGTATAAACCACTGTGACATCAAGGGTTCGTAACAACTAGAAAATTTTAGTACATTAATTTTCCAACACCAAATTTAACTTTTGTAGCAATTTTATTTGGGTAATATTTGGATCAGTCAGCAGAACAATTCCTACAGTATGTACAGAATAAAGACCAATACTATGTGTACGAATTCCTGAGGCCGACTGTACTTGGGAAAGACCAATTGACACAAGGAGTTTATAGTGTACTGTAGTCAGGCCCTAACTTTTTATTTATTTATTCATTTTTTGTTTGCATTTTTTCTTTGCACACAGATAGTAGTAGTAGTTATTGTTCTTGTTCTTAGCTAATGTTTTGTTTGGCTTTATTCATGTAGCTCGAGAAGAGTGAGAAGGGATGGGGGGGATGGGGTGGGGGGGGGGAGTCAGCTCACAATACATTTTAGGAATACAAAATTATGTGTACATTGGTGTTATAATATCTCATACAGACATACATCAATTAGTCAGTATAAATGTGAAGGTTATTTATTATACACTTGCTGAAAAAAAATAACGAAGCACCACCGGGGGGCATTCGAAATTTATTCCTTTTCTCGAGTCAATAGCGTCCATCTTCTAATAGGTATCATTTGAAGCCTCATATTGATTCTCAAAGTGCACATCTGTGTAATTTTGATTGAGTGTAGCTCATTAACTATACCTATCTACCTACCCAACTATATACCTACCTACTATTTCTACCTACCTACCTACCTGTTGACTAAATACTAACTATTCCTACTTACAAATCTCCCTACCTTCTTACTATTATCCCTACCTATCTACGAATCTCTCCACCTACCTACATATTAATTTCTCCACCTACCCCTTCACCCACCTACCTGCTAATCTCCCCACCTACCACTTCACCCACCTACCCCTTCACCCACCTACCCCTTCACCCACCTACCCCTTCATTACGGGGTTCAAGTACGTTTGGCTTCCAAGTGCATTATACACACTGGCCATGCATCTTCCATTACCTTCCGACCTGCTCCACCCTTTCCCTCTCTCTCCCCTTTTCCCTCTCCCTCTTTCTCTCCCCTTTTCTCTCCTCCCCCTCCATTCTCTCTTCCTCCTTTCTCTCACCACGCTGCATCCTCTCCCTCCCTCGTTTCTCTCTCCATACTACTCCCTCCTCTCCCTTCTCTCTCCACACTACTCCCTCCTCTCCCTTTTCTCTCCCTCGCTCCCTCCATTTTCTCTCCACCCTCTCCCGCCCTCCCTCCTTTCTCTCTCCCTGCTTTATCTCCACGCTGCTCACCTCTCCCTCCTTTCTCTCTCCACTGCTTCCCTCTCTCCCACTCCTATTCTCTTCTCCTCCTCCAGCTTTTTCCTCCACACTCCTCTTCCCTCCAAACCCCCTCCATTTTCCTCTCAGATAATTTCCTACTCTCCAAACTCCTTTCCTTTTCTCTCCCTTTCTTTCATTCCTCCTTTCTCCTTCCTTCCTTCCTCTCTCCCTTCACTACTCCTCCTCTGTCTCCACTCCGTCCTCCACACTCTCCCATGCATTTCTCGAGAAGAATTTAGAAGCTATGGAGGAGGGAAGGAGGGAGAGAAGTAGGAGAGGGTGGAAGGGGTGAGACTTGGAGAATGCGTGGGAGTGGATGGAGGGGAAATTCTTGGAAAGTGTATGAAGGAGGAGGAAGGGGAGGAGCAAGAGAGAGAGAGAGAGAGAGAGAGAGAGAGAGAGAGAGAGAGAGAGAGAGAGAGAGAGAGAAGGGGGGTGGGGAGATATACGAGGAAGGAGAGGTGTATCTAGGGTTAGCTTGGTGGAGGTGGAGGAGAGTCTATCCTTCCCATACCCTCCCCCCTGGCCATTTGATCTACTCCTTTCTTTCCTTCTCTACAATGAATCGCTAATTTGACCCTTAGAGTAGATTTCCTTGCACCAGTATATTTCGGCTACCCATGTGTGTTTTATTCCTCACCCCCTACCCCTTCCTTCTCCTCCTCCTCCTCCTCCTCCTCCTCCTCCTCCTCCTCCTCCTCCTCCTCCTCCTCCTCCTCCTCCAAGTGGGTGCCTAATCTATCCTTTTCTCGCCCCCTTTTTTATCTTCGTTTTTTTACCCATGTTGTGTCTTTTATTATTCATGTCTAATTTGGCCTCATTCATTTTTATTCCATGCTTTTTTTTTCATTTTTTTTTTCTCACTCCATTTCCCTTTTTTATGTCATCTCATTTTTGTACCTCATTCTTCTTTCACACGCCTTCGTATCTTGCCCGTGTACTTACTCATTCATTCCCTCCCCATCGTCAGCCCAGTACCCTCCACACACACACACACACACACACGATTCTCTCCACTCCAACTCTTCCTCTTTTCTCCACATCCTACTGCAGTACCTCTCTTCTTTACCCTTTCCTTGACGCCACACATACAACACACACCCGCCACTTCAGTAGAAAGTCGTGCACACACAAAGGTTAAAATATGGATGGCATTTTAATAGGGCAATTTAGTAGCTGCTCAACGATGCTTGCCTCGCTCTGGCTCATTTACACCCTACATGAAAACTTGACGTCGGCTGGTTGTCTGGCTCACGGTGGGAAGAGAGGGGTTGAGTGGCTGGCTTCTCGTGGCTTTTGATGCTGTGGAGATGAAATATGGCTTGTCTATAGGAAGGGTTGTGGCTCCTGGTGGCTCATGTTGTGGCGGGGAGGGGATCAGGTGGCTCATGATGCATGGCTCTTAGTGAAAGAGAGACATGGCTTGGTTAGGAAGGGTTGTGGCTCATAAATAAAAAGTTTGGAAGGAAAAATAGTGGCTTAGTAAGGGCAAATGGTTAAGGACCCATGTGGTCGTGTATGAAATTTGAAAGCTTCTGATTCCACCTGACCATGCCACGAAACAAGCTCCTTCCATATAGTTTTGCGGCAATATTTGAAGGACTCATTTATTTCCAATTTTCTGACTACATCACTAGGTCCCTTAAGTTTACAGTAGGTATTGGATTGGATGGCTGGTGACGACTAAGGGGTCAGGGAGCTTCTGAATATGACTGTGAACTTGGTTGTTGAACCTGGCAATGTGTAACATCAAGAGCTGATATGTTGTTTAGCACAGAGTATCCTGTTAAAGTTATTCTAGACCAGTTAAATTCCTAGACAAAGTATTTATCGCATGCTTCGTTTGGATGGCGTGAATATGCGCTTAGTTTATATGGTTTGAATAACAAATCTGGCTTCTTTGTATAAATATTTCTCTATCAAGTAAACAAGGGGTGACTCTGGAGGCCACTACCCTCCCTAAGCTCAACACGATAGAAAAAAGGCTATCGTTTTTCTGGGTTGTTTTTATTGCAGTTGACAGCTGATATGAATTATTATCACTGTGAATAAATGTTATTTGAAAAATATTGCTTTTCATGCTGCCAAAGTATTAATTTATTTAAAAATTAACATCAGGCATTCGTTGATGAATTGGCGTATTTTCCCTCATTTCCTTTTATTTTGAATTATTTTCTACTCAAGGAGTGGAAAAGCAAGTTGTTTTCAGCGAACTGGAGATCTACATTTTTATTGCCCAAGAATTATTAGTATTCTCATGTCAAGGACGTAAGTTTTATCCAGGATTAGAACATCAGTTTTCAGATGACAGGAACTCCAGGTTATTATGGAACTAAAATATTCAAAGGTTCCAGATTAGTCGATGTTCAGGTGTGTGTTTTTTAGCAGAAGATAATATGAATATAATCAGAAATCCTAGGTGACTAGTTTTCTATAGAGGTTTCTTTAGAAATATATTGATCATGTTACCTTAGAACCTGTCTCCATCCAATGAGCAAAGTTTTAAGTCTTTCATTTTTTTCCTTCCATTTCAGAAAAGGCTCAGCGGTACAATGATCTGGTCCAACAAGGTATCACAGACCCTGGTGAGTAAAATCCTGCCTTCACTTCACTCATTTTAGTCCAGTTTCACGATAGTTGCTGTCTGTTTGGTTCTTCACACATTAATTGCAGGATCCACACCTAAGCAACTATAACTAAATTCGGTAAGGAGGGGTAGCGCCCTCCAGTAACTAGGTACGACCTGTGTGAATAACTTATATGTCGGTGTATCATGGGTGAAATTCTGCACAAGTAGGAATAAACAGGATGGTCCCTGGATAAATTCTACGGACTTTGGGTGCCACGTTTCATCACTATGACGGCAGTTCTCATTATACATTTGATTAAGTTTCCTAGGAAGTCATATTATCAAACCATCAATGTAAACTTCAAATACCATAACATAGAACTGTAGGCCATATTAGCATGAATTCATTATTGAATATTATGTTGTATCACAAAATACTTTCTTGAATAGGTGTTTGCATATTCTATTGACAACATCTAATCTGGAAAGATGGTGATAATGTTTTTGATACATTGATGGTTTCACATGCAATGATGTATTTTTCTTGTTTTATTGGCTTGGGAAGGTGGCCAGCGATGCAAGTGAATATAATTAATGAATGTGACTTAGGTGTCTTGGTTAGAGTTTTGTAATTAATTAAAGTTAGTTTGAGAGCAATATAAAGTAAGAAAAAGTGAGTGAATGAGACGGTGATAGGAGTAAACGAGTGTGTGTGTGTGTGTGTGTGTATGTGTGTGTGTGTGTGTGTGTGTGTGTGTGTGTGTGTGTGTATGTATGTATTTGTGTGTGTATGTTTGTGAGTGAGTGAGAGAGAGAGTGCATGAAAGTGAGAGCGGTCACATGTGTTCAGTCATGCAGGTAATTTGATAATTGGTGGGTCAGACAGAGGAGCCGACCCATCACCCCTCCCTCCCTCCCACCCTTACCACCCCCAACCCCCACTATAGCCTGGCAGTCTCTCCTACCACCCCTACCACCCCCTCTCTCTCCCATACCTACGACACCTGTGATCTCTCTTCTCTCTCACACACACACATACACACATTCTCTCTCTCTCTCTCTCTCTCACACACACACACACAACACACATACACATTCTCTCTCTCTCTCTCTGTCTCTCTCTCTCTCTCTCTCTTTCTCTCCCTAGCATTGTCCCGCCCTCCTCCATTTTCCTTATAATTTACCTCCATTTTCAAAACCCTCCATTACTTACATTTCTTCCCTCACCGCCACAATTACTTCAAACTCAGCCACGCCATCTGTCCTCAGAATGCAGAGAGAGAGAGAGAGTGAGGGTGAGAGAGAGAGGTGGGGGGAGAGGGGGAGGAGGGAGGAACAGGGAGAGGTCGGGCTGGCTGCGAAATTGGAAGAGGGGAGAGGCGAGTGAGTGGAGGGAGCGGGAGTGAGTGAGTGGGTGAGTGAGTGAATGGGAGGGAGCAGGTGCCATGGGGTGAGGAGGGGAAACTAAGGAAGGGATATTATAAGTGGAATATGAGGAGGAAAAGCAGGAGGGACGAGGAGGAGATGAGGGGTTGGTTAAGGTGCTTGGTAATTCTTTTTTGTTGTTGTTACATTGAAGTGCCTTGATTCCTCCAAAGTATGCCAGGAAACAGGACCAAATGAACAATAATTCTGTTGCTTGGAATAGTTTGGAGGATTCAATTGCTCCAGATTTACCAACACAAAATTTCCCCCTTAAAGGAATGTTCGAAGCGAGAGAATATTTTGGAAGAAGGTTAAAATAAAATGATGTAGAATTATATATATATATATATAAATTGTGATAAGTAAAGGAAGAGAAGAAAAGGAGGATTATGTTTAGTCGTAAGGCCATAGATTAATTTTTTTCCTTCTTATTTATTTCATTCATCCTTCTTGTCTTTTTCCTTATTTCATCCTTTTTATCTTTTTCCTTGTTAGATCGAGTTTCCATCAGGCCTTCCCATCACTGCCTACCCCATCCTCACCCACTTCAATATTTATTCACTCACGTCTTCCATCTCCTTCTTTTACATCTTTATCAATCACTTCCTATCCACTCCCATCTTTATCTATCACTTCCTATCCACTCCCATCTTTATCCATCTCAGCCTACCCCATCCTCACCCACTTCAATATTTATTCACTCACGTCTTCCATCTCCTTCTTTTACATTTTTATCAATCACTTCCTATCCACTCCCATCTTTATCTATCACTTCCTTCCCACTCCCATTATTATCTATCTTTGCTTATCCAATGCACATCCACATTTATTATTTGTTAACGTCTTCCATGCATCATCTTCCGTCCCATTTTTATCCATTACTGCTTCCATCTTCTATCCCATCTCTATCCACTTCCCCTCCCACGTCCCTCCCCCCCCCTTCCCCCCTCCCTCACAACTCACCCTAGCTTCCTCATCTTGCGCCTCATCATCCACCTCTTCAACCTGAGATTCCATCCTCTTTATTATCTGCCTCTTCACTTTCTGTCCTCATCCACTACATATCATTTTCCACAACCTTTCCATCTCACACCTGCCTCTTCCACATTTTCATCTCCCGTCTGCCTCTTCCATCTCTCCATTTCCATCTCTCATCTACCTTTTCCACTCCATCTCCCGTCTACCTTCAATCCTCCTCTTCCTCCCCCTTATCCTCTTTCTGCTCCTTCTCTTCCTCTCTGCCTGTTCATCCTCTGTACTCTACCATTCTCCTTCTCCTCCTCTCTCCCTGCACCTCCTGTTATCTACCTGTCTGTTCCTCCTCCTCCTTCTCTTACCTATCTATTCCTCCACCACCACCTCCTTCGTTCTTCCTTTCCTGCCTCTTTCCTTCCCCCATTCCCTTTCTTCCACCTCTTCCCCCCTTCCTTTGTTAACTCTTCCTTCCCCTTTCCCTTTCTTTATCCTCTTCGACCTTCCCTTTTTTCTCTTTCTCCCTTCCCTTTCCTCCTTCCCCCTTTCCTTTCTTCCTCCTCCTTCTCTCCTCATTCTTCCTCCCCTTCCTCGTCCTTTTCTCCTGCTTTCCTCTCTTTCCTCCTCCCACCCATCGTCCCTTCCTTTTCCTCTCCCCTTCCCTTACCATCCCTTACCACCCCCTCCCTTACCCCTCCTTCCCTTTCCTCCTCCCCTTCCACACTAATGCGTTGCACCACATAATTGCCGGCTTACCCAAAAGTTTCCGGACATTTTTTCGCATTTTCCCTCTTAAACTTTCCACCTCATTCTACAACTTCAAATGTAAAGTGTTGAATCATCCTTTTTGTCGACGCAGCAGTCCCGAAATTAAAAGTATTAAGTATTTCGCTCAAACTTTGGGGGGGGGGAGGGATGAGGGTTCTGGTGTTAAATATGGAAAATGGCTGCCATGTTTTTATTATTTGTGTATTTATTTATTTATTTATATACTCATTATATATTACTTTTTATATTTAGTTATTTTTATATATATATATATTTTTTTTTTTTTTTTTTTTCTTTTTTTCTTTTTTTTTTCTTTTGGGGTGTTAGTGTTGACGTTGGGATGGTGTAAGGGTTTTGTTTGTGATGTCTGAAAGCGAGTTGGAGGCTACAGATTCCCTTAAACTATATCACGAAACAGACCTACTCAGTATAGGCTCTGTTTTATGGCATAGTTTGGAGTACCAGATAACCTTCAATGCACCTACAGTATACAACATTGCAATTGTTAGTAAAATATACAACTGTGATTTTATTGGTCACTTTTCCTCTTTGAACTTCATTTAAAATTCAGAATCTATGATATTTTTGAGTTAGTATACTCCTAGTACATTTGTATAGCAACCTGATTCCTCCAAAGTATGTCAGGAAACAGGACCAGATGATAAAAAAATAATGGTGTCCTGTTGTTTGGAATAGTTTGAAGGAATCACTTGCTACAGATTTACCAACACTGTATATTCTCCCCTTACGTGCCAGAGTTCTTATCCGTAATAGATTAGGCCTATACGTGTTATATCTGATCGCATACCAAATATTAGGATCAAATACGACAGAAATATATACGAGAACTGCATGGTTGAAAATAGTTGTAAAATTTTAGTAAATATTTGGCTTGTAATTATGTGGGCTTATGGGACCTTGTGATGTAGTCAGAAAATTGGAGGTAAATGAGTCCTTCAAATACTGCCACGAAACACACACCAACTATATGAAAGGAGCTAGTTTTTCGTGGTATAGTCAGGAGGAATCAAAAGCCTCCATTTCTCATACACGATCACAGGGTCCTTAATTATGACAATATTTTGACTTGTATTTCATCAACGTTGTAGTACAAATAAAACTGATTTTTTTTCACTACACAATGTCATGATGTTGGTTAAAACTTTCGTAAATCATATTTAAAATGTAATAATGATACAAACATTATATTGTAAAGTTTACCAATGATAGTAGTTGTAGTTTTAGTCGTAGTAATAGTTGTAGTAGTAGTACTAGTAGTAATAGTAATATTTGTAGCTGAAGTAGTGGTAGTAGTAGTAGTTGTTGTTGTTGTTGTTGTTGTTGTTGTAGTATATGTATATCTTTATAAAAAACATTAAAACAAATATCTGGAGTGTAATTTTTATGCATACATTCCCGGGAGAATATTTTTGAAAGCCGTGAGGGATCGTCCGGCCCCAGCTTGGTTCGGCTCGGCTCGGCTCGGGTTGGCTCGGCTCGGCTATCACCATTTCGCCCTGGACTTCCAACAGACGAGGCGTAAAATCGGGCGCTGAGAGAGGATGTGCCTGGGCTTCCTTTTTTACCCCTGTGGCGGAGAGAAAGAGAGTGAGAGAGAGAGGAAAATGTGATAGAGAGGGATAGAAGATGAGAGAAAGTTTTGTAATAAAGGAGTGGGTGGAAGGAAAAGAGAAAGGGGAGGAAATACAAAAGTGAGATACTAGTAAGGGAAAGTAGGAGTATTATGAGGGAAAATAAGGGTGAAAAAGTGAATACAAAAAAAGGAGGAAAAAACTGAGATAGGATAAATAGGGAGAGAGGTAGTGTATAGAGATGAGGGAGGAAGAAAAGTAGTTAGAAGGTAAGCCCGCAGGAAGAGGTAGAAGCAGAAGAGGAGAAGAGGGAGTAAGAGAGAAATGATGATGAGGAGGAGGAGGAGGAGGGAGGGACATGTAGAGGGAACAGGCGAGAGGGAAAGAGAAAGAGGCAGAGAGCGACGGGGGAAACAGGATGCCGATTTTCCGATTGCCAGTTGTCATAATTTTTCGTTCTGTCGTTGTGGTGATTCCTTGGAGTAAACATTGTGAAGTATTGCCAACTCTTGTTCATCATTACCAAGAAGGATCATTGTTCCAGTTCTGTGAAGACCGAGGGTAGGAGTACTTTGGTGCCGATGCTATGGGTGAGGTTATCTAGGAATGTGGCGGTAACCATTTTGAACCGGGCTGCGGATGTAAACAAACTGAGCGAGCGAAAAATATGCTCGGTCCAGGGCCACGGTGGCGCCTCCCCCTCTCATTGTGAGAACCTCTCCCAGCGCCCCGCCCCCCTGGCCCACTCGACGGGAGGAGGGGGAGGAGGAAAGTAGAGAGGGAGAGGAATAGCGAACTCTTCCGAGTGTTCGAATCGTCCTGTAGGCTCCTAGATATATAAGCGTGTGTTTGTGTTTGATTTTCAATTTGCGCGCGCATGAGTTGTTGAGGCTGCATCTGACGGGCCCCTCGCATACACCCTTAGTTAAACCTCTGCTTGGTAGATGAATGCTTAACACTCAGGCTCATCATTCAGGATATAAATATTTGAACCGATTCCACTGACTGAGATGACTGAGTACCATACTCTTGGAATGCAGTATACACGATGCAAATGTGAAGTACCAACAGAATGAGTCATAAAAGGAATAATTATCTGATAAACATCAAATGTGCGTTTAAAGAGCTTGAATATGTTAATAGCTTGTGTTGCAATGTTGCAAGTCACGTCGGGAGATGATTTCTGTTTTGTAAAAATATCCAATTTTTATTATTTTTTCATTTTGCTTCTAAACTCTAGTATATCAGGAACATTAACTATAGTATGAGCATCAATTAATAGGACAATTGAAATAGTTTAACCTTATGGCGTTATTATTGCTTCCTATACTGATGAAAAAATTATTCTATTGACAGACAGAAATAATGCAAGAATTATCCTCCGTTGACTAATGGGTTAATCTCCTATGGTCAGATAAGATGACTCCTGATTCCTTCAAGCAATTCCATCAGGAAAATCCCTATCCATACACTGAATAAATTTGTTTGTTAGCATTGTATGGATTAAACAGCAACCTTCTGATTTAACCATAAGAGACTACAGGAGCACCCCTTTAAAACTAACAGTATTATAACCTTTTCATATTTAAGGAATATTGTATGACCCATTAAGTAGAGTCATCTTAATAGTTGTGCCTTAATCATTCCTATATAGTAGTGGAAAAGAACAGTATTTATGTATTAGACAAGAACTAGTGAACCCAGATGTGTGTGTGTAATAATAATAATAATAATAATAATAATAATAATAAAAGGCAATGTGGGGTTGAAAATATTAGGTGTTTGTGTGTGTGTGCGTACAAACCCAAGTGTCAATTATCAGACACGGCTCATAAAACAAAACAAAACATCGATTTATAGTTGTAGGTAAAATATTTTCATCTTTCCTGACAATATGATGTTTTAAGACAACTACTGCAAACTGAACCTCCCCCCCCCCTCAGAAAAATAAAGTATAACCTAACCATTTCGTTTGGCGTTGGTGTTCAATATGACCAACTTCATGGATTATAAAAGGAAAGTTCCCATAAGTAACCAACCGTCCATTCATTCGGTAAAATAACTTGGTTGCTTTCATTTATAATACAGTTATAGTTACTCGTATAGGCCTATAGAGATGTGTCCTGGCAACTCTATGGGAATGACACTTCACTTATCGTATTCCTTACTGTACCCTTATACCCGAACTGTACTTTGGTTGAGAGCAGCATAATAAAAACAATTCTTTTGAAGGTTTCCACAGTGAATGATAAAACCTTAATGTGACTTGATACATCTTAATATGCAAGTCCATGCAGTCTTACCTAACCTATACTAACTTAATTAATCTAAGCGTTGTGCCCCGTCCTATCCTCAAAAAAAAAAAATAATAATAATAATCCTAAATGGTGAACAGTTGGGGACCTGCTCCACGTACAGTCCTCTTGGTCTTTTCATCTTGTGCCGATAACTCTACGGGAGCACCTCGTCTCCTTTAATCCCGGCCTTCCATTGGACATACAGTAGAGTAGAGTATAGTAGAGGCAGGGGAGGCATTGGACCACTGGTATTGAAGTGAGAGTGGGTCCTTTCCCATAGACCTCCTTCACTGTACTGTAAGTGCCACATTCCTATAGTGAGATCCGTGCTTTTCATGTAGGTCTTTGAATGGAACCGATTGCCAAGGGTGTCATATCCCATACAGAAGGTATATTTATCCTTTCCTTGATCTCCAACACCAATAACATTAATAAGGCATAAAGCCACAAGTATCTCATGTTAAAGAAGTACAGTAGCCTATACAGCAGTGTTGTTGGTGCAAAATCAGGAGTAACTACTTCCTCCAATCTATTCCAAGCAACAGGATACCATTACCTACATATTTTTTTTCATTGGTCCTGTTTCCTAACATACTTTGGTGGAACCAAGGTACTCCAATATACGAAAAGTGTAATATCCCCTTAAACATTCCTCCACACGTCATTTACTTAGCACTAGAACACAGGACGTTACTCAGGACTCATAAACATGTGGACGGTTCACAAACACTAAAACGAATAACCTGAACATATATTTAAATAGAGTGTGCAAAAATAAAACCAGAGAAATGAATGATTATAAGTTACTTCACGCGACGTGTGTATTTGGTAAACTTATGATTTGAAGTTGTTGCGTTGAAGGAACATCTCACAACATTATGAACACTGCCTGGAAAATAGTTTATCCATTATTGAATACAATACCATGGTAGAATAGTACGAGGCTGCATAAATATATAATATTATATATATCGTAAATTTGGCTCTATCTGCATTCATTCTGCATCCCCTCTGCGAAACAACGATGTGCCTTGTGTTGGCCCCCTTCCTCTCTCTCTCTCCCTCTCTCTCTCTCTCTCTCTCTCTCTCTCTCTCTCTCTCTCTCTCTCTCTCTCTCTCTCTCTCTCTCTCTCATCCCCAGCTCAACCCTAACTGACTGACAACTGAGACCTTCCCTCACATCTGTGCCTCCTCCCCCCAGGCACCTGTCGCAGTCCTCCACCCCTTTCCTT
The DNA here is from genome assembly GCA_034508575.1 of Petrolisthes manimaculis. NCBI lineage: Eukaryota > Metazoa > Arthropoda > Malacostraca > Decapoda > Porcellanidae > Petrolisthes > Petrolisthes manimaculis. The sequence continues at coordinate 31,025 of JAWZYT010002283.1, forward strand.
GTCACACACACACACACACACATGCACACAAGAATATTATGTAGAAAAAGGCCAAAACCTGGTCTTTCTGTGTTGATAAATAATCTTGGTATCCTATAGTCCAACTGGAAAAGGTGAATGTGATGTGATATGATCATTATATATATAAGCGTTGTATAATATAATCAATCACCCATGCATACATTTGTGAACGGTTTGTTGCCAGTAATGTTTCCAGGTAGTGTGGTTGGGTATGTATTTATTGTCCATTAGTTTTTTGTGTTTATTTTCCCATCTTCCTTCCCTACCATGCACTCTCAGTCTCTACCCTCGCTTTATTTCCACTCTTCTCTATTCCCATTTTCCTACCCTATATCCTCTCAACTCTACTCCCCCCCACCACTCATGTACAGTCTCTACCGTCGCCTCCCTTCCACTCTTTTCCACTTCCATTTTCCTACTCCCTATTCCCCTACATACTCCAGTATCCCATTCACTCACTATCTACTCCTCCACCATCATTCCCATTCTCTACTATACTATATACCCTTCCTCTCCTCTCCACACCACACCCCTCCTCTCCCCTCCACACCACACCCCTCCTCTCCCCTCCTCTCCACACCACACCCCTCCTCTCCCCTCCCCTCCCCTCCCCTCCACACCACACCACACCACACCACACCTGTCCTCTCTCCTCCCCTCCACACCACACCCCTCCCTATACACACACCTGTACACGGGAAGGAGGGGAGAGGTCAGGTGTGCCGGGAGAGTACCGTGTTGACAATTGAAGCAATCATAGCGGTGGTTTATCTGAGGACGGGATGGCTGCCTGTATCACTCCCAAATCTATCAGGGCACAGGGATCATAACAACTATCCTGTGTGTGTCTCCCTCTCTCTCTCTCTTCAAAGGGTATTATTATTATTATTATTGTTCTCTTATCTTTTACCTTTATGTGTAATACGTTGGAATACAGAGCCAAGTTTCTAACCTAGCCTCACTCATGTTACACAAAACTCATCTTAATTTATTTAGTGATGTATCCGCTCATGTGAAAGAAACTAAAGTGCCCCTCCCTCCCTCCCTGCAGCATGAGAGACTTGGGATTGCTGGTGACTTACGGGCTTAGCCATTATTTACTGCCGCCAGCCACGGTAATGACGTGACTCTCAGTGAGGTAATTGGGTTTCATATACCGCGGTCGCTGAGGGGGAAAAGTGTGTGTGTTGTGTGTGTGTGTGTGTGTGTGTGTGTGTGTGTGGTGAGGTGTGCTTGTGTGTTTGTGAGCGAGGTTGTATCGTCCGTGTTTTTTAGGTAGGATGTGCCTGAGAGAGAGAGAGAGAGAGAGAGAGAGAGAGAGAGAGAGAGAGAGAGAGAGAGATCGCCTGAAGGCTTCATTGTAGTGGCTTACTTGTAAATGGTTTAGTCATTCGTTACTAATGTCAGGCTTCTTTTATAAACAATAACCTGTAACAGGACAATAGTAAATTCCCCATTGTAATGTTCACTCTTTTTACTTAAATAATATACAGTAATATACAATAATATACAATAATATCAAAGTACTAAGCAGATTAGGGGTTTTAATTTGCCAAAAAGAAAATTCAGACAATTGTACTATTATACTGTCAATGTTAACGAATCAGTTACCATGTTATAAGTAGGTTATCCACAGTTTGTCTCATATTTATGGAATCATTTACCATTGAGTAGTACAGTATACAGTAGAGCCCATCATACGTCTCCACACCACGATTTTAGAACAGTATGTACACAAAAATGTCTTAGTTGATGAGATGATGATGATTGGTACAATGAACTGTATCTGTAGTTTGATGGCTGGTATTCTTGTATGTTTAAATTACGTGCTGTTAAAACCAGTAGGTCCGCATAGAGATTTGTTAACTTGGAAAACAGCATCTTAAGCTACCAGATAATTAACACAGGGTACCAAATTATTATATTAAGAATTGCCTATGTTTACCTCATGTGTTCTAGAGAAGCTATAGTTGGATTTGTAGTAATTCTGTCACACTACACATTGACGTTACTGTGAATGAATTGGTCTGTCGAGGCATGATAAAATCCAGTCTTTCATTAACATTTGCATGTTAGGGAAGGATTCTTTATGTAGGAAGTTTGAAAACTGATTTTTTTACACTGAGCTACAAAAGTTCCTCATCTTTTATTGGATCAAACCTGACGATTTTATAATGTTAGAGTATACATCCCCTCTATTTTTATGTTTTAAAAATTGCATTGCTTCATAGGAGATATAGGAAATTCTTGAGGCAACTGACTGTATATACCAAACCATCACAGACACAGAACTGGCCATGTCAATTTTGGCAGGTACCTACAAGTTCCATCAGAGCCAGACGTAGTCAGTACAACAGGCCAGAGCAGACAGATCTGCACGTTCACTGTTTTATCACTTCGTTACTCAGGGCCTCTAAATCTTGCCAGCTGAGCCTTTATTAGGACTGGCGGTGCGCTGGAAAAGCTCTCATTACTTCAAGCTTAGCAGGGCCAGGATCCGTCAGTAGTTTGTGACTCTCCCCTTCTCTCCAACTTTCACCCCTCGCTGCAGTTTCTCCATAACTCTTCGGCCTTCTTGTTTACAAAATTGCAACGTACCCTCGTTTGCGGCTTCATTTTGTTCCTGCTCTTCACAACTTTTTTAGAATTCAGTAATTGAATTGGTCTCTTAGTTTCCTTCACTCCCTTCTAAGACTTAATATCGGTTTTCTTGTGTTATTTTTTTTTATTGTCCTGTCCACCACTTTGTTGCAGAATTATTTAATCTCACTCCTATACACACGTTTTTATTTTAACAGTATTCATTTTATTACTGAACTAATATATAGCGTACAATACTGACCACATCAGGTAGACTACAGAATAATAACTTGTAAGATTGTAATTGCTTTTTGTTTTAATTAATCCAATTATCTGATCACGCCAATATTCACCTTATAAACAACAGCTGGAAAAGGTTTATGCATTTTACACACAGATTGTCTTGTCTGAGGAAAATACCTGTGATGACAAAAACGTATAAGTAGTTAAATTAATAGAGGATTATTAGACACATTTACACCGTCAGTGATGTTGTTATTATTATTATTACTGTTATTATTATTATTATTATTATTTTTATCATTATTATTTTTATTATTATTATTTTTATTATTATTATTATTATTATTATTTTTATTATTGTTATTATTATTATTATTATTATTATTATTATTATTATTGTTATTATTATTATTATTATTATTATTATTATTATTATTATTATTATTATTATTATTATTATTATTATTATTATTATTATTATTATTGTTATTATTTTTATTATTGTTATTATTATTATTATTATTATTATTATTATTATTATTATTATTATTATTATTATTATTATTATTATTATTATTGTACTGTACTTGTTTGTTGAGTGTTGGAGTTTCTAATGAGATCACGTTAATATGGAGGTAATAATTCACTTTTGTTTCATTGGAGTGCCTTGATTCCTCCAAAGTTGGCCAGGAGACATGACCAGTTGAACAAAAATAATGGTGTTCTGTTTCTTGGAATAGTTTGGTGGAATCATTTGTTCCACACTTACCAACACTGTAGGCTACTTCCCCTTTATTAACGTTCTGTTGATACGAACAATGAAGGAGCAGGTGTGGTGTGAGAGCAACGAGAACTACTACTACTACTACTACTACTACTACTACTACTACTACTACTACTACTACTACTACTATTACCACCACTACTACTACTACTACTACTACTATTACTACTACTACTACTACTACTACTACTACTACTACTATTACCACCACTACTACTATTACCACTACTACTACTACTACTATTACTACTACTACTATTACTACTACTACTACTACTACTACTACTACTACTACTACTACCTTTATTTCTACTGCACCTAACATCGTCACTACCACATCACTACTACTATCACTACTACCACTACCACCGTCTGTACTACTACTACTAATACTACTACCACCACCATTATCACCATCTCTTCTATTACTACAATCATCACTGCTACCACTACTACCATCACTACTACCACTACCACTATCACTACCACTGCTACTGTTCTAATAATAGTAGCAGCCAATATTTGAATGGATGGTATATTAAATTTTATATATACTATTTTTTTATATGTGTGTGTGTGTGTGTGTGTGTGTGTGTGTGTGTGTGTGTGTGTGTGTGTGTGTGTGTGTGTGTGTGTGTGTGTGTGTGTGTCCTGTACATTTTAGTATAGTTTAGGATGTTGTTAGAAGCAGAAGAGTGATACATTGGAGCACATTGATTCCTCCATAAGTATACCAGGAAACAGGATCAGATTGACAAAAATACAAAAAATACTGGTGTCCTGTTGCCTGGAGTAGTTTAGAGGAATCAGTTGCTCCAGATTAATCCCCTTAGGAGGAGGAGTGTGTGACAGACAGCAATAATGAGATGGATGTAATGAAGGGTTGTTACGTCAGTGTGTGTTAATATGTATGTGTTGATATGTATGTGTGTTATGTATATGTGTTAATATGTATGTGTATTACATGTATGTGTTATTATGTATGCGTATAAATCTATGTGTATTTTATATATGTTATTATGTGTGTACCGGTATATTATGTATGTGTATTTTATGTATATGTTATTATGTATTTGTGTTATATATGTGTATAATATGTGTATGTGTATTATGTATGTGTTATGATAGTGGTGGAATGTGTGTATTACGTCAGTGAAGGTGGTAGTGTTGGTGTTGGTGGTATTTTGATGTGTGTGCGTTCGTGTGTGTGTCTTTATATGTGTTCCCTCGTGACCCGCTAGGTGGCAGCTCCTCCCAGACCTTCCACCCGTACCCTCTCTCTCTCTCTCTCTCTCTCTCTCTCTCTCTCTCTCTCTCTCTCTCTCTCAGTTAGGATTGAGAATTTTTTTCCTTCGGTATCTTCATTAATTTTTAGGTTCAATTACTTCATTTGCTGGATGTTTATAAGATTTAGTGACAACACAATTTTATATCTCAGTAGAAATAAATTACGAAGTACAGGAAATTAAAACAAAATGCATTCTACAATATTATATGAAATAGTCCAAGGTCAGATAAGAAACTACAATGTACAAAAATAATATGGAAGACCAGAATATTTATTAACCTCTCTTGCTTTCGTACAGTAGGTGAGATAAAAGAAAATTTGGTATCGTAGGTGAATACAAGGCGGTTGATTCAGTCGATCTGTGCCTATAAAACTTACCACACATATAAATACTGATAACGTCTGATTCTTGGCACAGTTGGGAGGATTAATTGATGTATACAAGTTCGTAGCAAAGTAATATATACGTCTGAGAGCTTAAGGATAGTAATTAGTACCCTGTTGGTAAATCAGGACCAACTTATTCCTCCAAACTATTCCAAGCAACAGGGCACCAGTATTTGTGTTCATCTGGTCTTGTTTACTTTTATGAAATGGAGGAATCAACACACTCTACTGAACCGAAAGTGTAGCACCATGGTGGACGAATTACCTGAAGCAAAATATAAACCATAGGTGATGGATTCAGAGTTGTGTTTGTTTTTATGATCGTAGTGGAAGCTACAGATGCCTACAACCTATGCCATAAAAACAGGCAATGGATATATAATTCGTTTGGTTTGTTTTGTGGCATTGTTTTGAGGAATCGGCAGCCTCCATTTTATCTCCATCCCAGGTCCCTCGAGAAAGAAAATAAGTCAACAAGAGAGAGAACACAAGATGATAAAAATACAAGGTTGTTTGTTATATAAAGCTGTGTGTAACTCGTATGTGCGTCAGTGTGCGTGAACAAACACACAAACGGACAAGTATCACACACACACGGAGGAATATCACACACACACACACGGAGAAGTATCACACAAACCCACACACACACACACACACACATGTATCACACACACACACACACCTCATCAATCCTTTTATGTAAGTCACCTTCTACCCCCTTTCCTTCCCTCTCACCCCCCCTTCCTTCCCTCTCACCCCCCCTCTCATCCACCCCCTCTCATCCACCCCCGTCCGTCCCTCTCTTAATCCTTCCTCTCTCCCCCTGTCATAGACGCCCATTCATTATTCACCCTCTTCATCTCTCTCTCTCTCTCTCTCTCTCTCTCTCTCTCTCTCTCTCTCTCTCTCTCTCTCTCTCTCTAAAACACACCGTATATATTTTGCAACTCTCGTGTGATTTTGCTTCCCCATATTTGTAGGTTCTCTTTATCTTACTAACTTCCCTTTTGTATACAATTTTAATACGTGTGAAATTGTGATATATAATTTTGTAAGATCTTTCCCTTTTGTATACACATATAATATATGTGTAATTATAATATATATGTTGGGGTCTCTATATTACTACCTTTCCCTTTTGTACACACTTTTAAAATGTGTGTAATGATATATATATAAACCCGCTATCGTACTATATACCTTCCCTTTTGTATACACTTTTAATTGGACCCACCTATACACCTTTAAACACCATAGAGTCGCCTTTACTATAGAGAAGTGAGTGGTGTTCCTCCCTTCGTCTCGACTCACCATTCCTTCTTGTGTGGGTGAAATGGAAGGTCTCTGGTTCCTCCAAACTAATGCCACGAAACAGATCCCGTATTTACTAACATTGAGGACGACTGTTTTTTATATATTTTTTATTTTATTTATTATTATTATTATTATTATTATTATTATTATTATTGTTGTTATTATTGTTACTATTTTAATTTTTACTTTTTTTTTTTTTTTTTTTTTTTTTTTTTTTTTTTTGGCATAGTTAGGAGGAATAATTTGCCTTTCAATATGCCAATAAGAGGAGGGCTACAGATTCCTCCATACTCACTACTCTAGTAAACAAACAAATCACCTCATGTGTTACACTATAAGGGATATGATACTGATTCGTTTGGAGGATACATATGCACCACCAACCAGCCTTCTAAATTCTCTATAGCACGAGTTTCTCCCCTCAGCCTGCAGTCATACATTTAATTATTACGAATAGTTACAAATACGAGTTTTTACAAGGTGGCATGCTTTGGAGGAATCAAGGCACTCCAATTTATCAGCAAGTATGAGACACAGGATGTATGTATATAAACGTTGTAATTGGTTTACTGGTATACATGTCAGATGATTCCAAACTTTAATAAGACCTGGATACTTTTTATGGCTCGTGACTGTACATACATACAAACATAATTATACTTCTTCACTCCCTCAAGCACAGCAGACAGTATTTTTTCTCTCTCTTTCTCTCTTCTCTGCTGCCTTCATCTTCTCTTCCCTGCTGCCTCTATCTTCACTTCCTGCTGCCCTAGTCTTTTCTTCCTTTCCTACTGTCCTCGTCTTTTCTTCCTTTCCTGCTGTCCTCGTCTTTTCTTCCTTTCCTGCTGCCCTCGTCTTTTCTTCCTTTCCTGCTGCCCTCGTCTTTTCTTCCTTTCCTGCTGCCCTCGTCGTTTCTTCCTTTCCTACTGCCCTCGTCTTTTCTTCCTTTCTTGCCTCCCTCGTCTTCTTGTCATCCATAACCCACTCGTGTTCTCCTTTACCTTCACCTTTTCTCTCTTCACACCCTCTCTATCCTCTCTTAAATCCCTCTTGCTTCGCTCACCTAATCTTCTCAGGGTTTGTTTTCCTGACTGACAATGCACTTTATTCTTTGCTCTTTGTTATTGTAAGGGGATGGTATGTATTTTTGGTACATTGGAGCGTCTTGATTCCTCCAGACCATTTCCAGGCAACAGGATACCATTATTTTTGTTATTCTGGTTCTGTTTCCTGGCACATCCTGGAGGAATCAAGCCACTGCAATTTACCAAAAGTGTATTACACCCTTAATTAAGAAATTGTGGTGTGTACAGTGTTGGCAAATCTGGAGCAACTGATTTCTCCAAACCATTCCAGGCAACAGGATACCATTATTTTTCTTCATCTGGGTCTGTTTCCCGGCATACTTTGGAGGAATCAAGGCGTTCCAATGTATCAAAAGTATACTGTTTCCTTAAAGGCTATACTTACTGATTCCTTCACCATGAACAGATTCCCTCAGTATACAATAGGTGCAGTTTTATTTTAAGGACCCTTGATTGTGTTTGAAAATTGGAGGCTTCTGATTCCTCCTAACTAGGCCACGAAACAAGCTCCTTCCATATTATATACTGTAGGTGTGTGTGTTTCGTGGCAATATTTGAAAGACTCCTATACCTCCATTTTTTCTGACTACCGTACATCACACACAGCCATGCAGGGTCCCTTAAAGTTATCGTATAGGAATCCTATTGTACTGTACGATGATTCAAAGACACATTAAAGAGCCATCGTATCAGTACCACACTTTCGTCAACACCATGAAATATCCTTGCCTATACGGTCCTTTGATAGATGCATACGTAGATAGATAGACAGACTAAGAGAGCTAGAGAGAAAGAGAGAGAAGGTAATGTCACTAGTGAGGCTTGAGGGAGCGGCCACCGTCTTCAGCACTTAGCACGCTTCCCGGGGAATCTAATTTGCATTGGAGATGATAATCAGCTTTCCTCCTCCTCCTCCTCCTCCTACTGCTGCTGCTGCTACTCCTCTCATTCTCTTGCTCCTCTCTTCTCTCCTCCTGCTCCTCTCCTCTCTCCTCCAACGCTTCTCTCTCCTCCTCCTCCTCCTCCTCCTCCTCCTCCTCCTCCTCCTCCTCCTCCTCCTCCTCCTCCTCCTCCTCCTCCTCCTCCTCCTCCTCCTACTCTCTCCTATTCCTCCACCTCCTACTCTCTCCTATTCCTCCACCTCCACCTTCTACTCTCTCCTCTTCCTCCTCCACCTTTTACTTTCTCCTCTTCCTCCTCCACCTCCCATTTGCTACTACTCCTCTTCCTCCTCCTCTCTCCTGCTCACTCCTTCCCTTCATTCATTATCTTTCTCCTCCATCTCACTCTTGCGACACCTTCTCTGCATTCTCTTTCTCCTCCTCTCCTTCAAATCCGTCTCTTCCTTTTTCTTCTTTGTCTTGTATTATCGAACAACTCTATTTCCTTTTTTCCTTCTCCCCCACCCACCCACCCCCATATTTATTTTCATTATTATTTTACTGTGCTGAGCCTTAAGAATTCTCCGAAGGGCACAAAATTTCATTCATATAACAAATCACAATATTCTGTATATATAAGGATAATCAAGTTAACTCCTCCCCCCCCCCACACACACACACATACAACCCTCAGCCAACGATTGTGAGACGCGATTAATATACATCTACTCTATATATCATACCACTAACTTGCTCCTTATCTAATCCATCAGTCTATATGATTTTAATCTATAGGTTTCTCTGTACTGTTATTGTCTTCTCTCTCTTCTGTTACTGTCCCTCTTTTCTTTTTATTTCCTTCCTGCTTGCTGTCACCTCTCTCTATCACCTTTTTCTGGCGCTATAGGACCTCGATGTTGCGGCGCCTAATATACATCAATCAATCAATCTCTCTTCTGTTGCCTCACAATAATTATAAATATCAATGTTTGTATGTACAGCCACAATTAAATAACCACCGACACCAAACTTCTTCCATCATGCAAAAAAATCAGTATCATATCAAAATATAATCCTACAACAACACCTTACGTCAACTCAATCCCCTCAATTATTATTATTATGAGTTGCTGTAAAATCATTCACGTGTAGTTCTGTATTTCCAAGATATTTACTACGATGGAAGGAAAAAAGTGTCGGTGGATATTTGATGGTGGCTGTACATCATCATCCTTTACACACACACACACACACACACACACACACACACACACACACACACACACACACACACACACACACACACACACACACACACACACACACACACACACACACACACACACACACACACACACACACACACACACGTACAAACTCTATTCCCTTTTGCGTTCACACATAGCTTTCAAACAACGAGCCCATTTTTTCCTATACCGTGGCTGGCCAAATGTTTTTCTCCCACAAAGAAGTACAGTTTGTAATTAAAAGAGTTTTTTTTATTAAAGGCTTGACACACACACACACAGCCAGTCTCTCTCTCTCTCTCTCTCTCTCTCTCTCTCTGTCGTGAGAGAGAGAGAGAGAGAGAGAGAGAGAGAGAGAGAGAGAGAGAATATAGATGGTGGTACTGGTATATTGGTGTGTAGGGTGATGACGGTGGTGTGTTAGGGAGGGAGAGGATGGTTCAGTAACTGTCTTTTGTTTAGAGGAGGGTGCTATATTGAAGAACAAATTAAAGTGCACGTGTTTGATACGATTTAAAAGCAATATTTTTGTCTGCTTATTTTTTTTTTTTTTTTTTTTTTTTTTTTTTTAAGGGGGAAGGGAATTTTAAGAAAAGTAAAGAGAGGTCATGAGGATTTGGCATTTTCAGGTGTGTATGACGTGAACATCGTTAATAACTCTAGGTGTTACTTACCACACATTTGAATATACCAACTTTATGTGTCCAAAATAATAATAATAGATATGTAGGATTAATAAGGAACAAATATCCTCTCTCCTGTATATGGTGTATTGTTAATTATATTTCATATTCTGGACTCTCTGCTACATCTCTCCTTAACCCACTCTTCTTGAAATATTAAAATGTCGCTCTTGCTCCCCCCGGCACCTGAACTTGGAAACTCCGTTCTACATAGGCGCCATTTTTACCCCGCGCGCCACTGGCTTTTGGCGGGAACCGGATGGAGGAAAAACGCGGGAAAAATACTGGTACGTACACTTTTGGCGGGAACAGTTTATGAGACGGCACCTGAGAGGAAGAGGAAGGGAGTGGAAATGCCAGAAAGTGAGGCTAATTCTTTGTTAGTATTTTCAAATCGTAAAAATATAGAAATATTACAGCTGCTGAAATGGTACTCGGGAATTCTCTGAAATTAGAAGGGATGATAGAATTATATGATGTATTTAAGTGTAGTATAAGAAAATTATGATTATGCAAATTTTTCACGCTTTTATGCAAAAAAGCAAGTGATTTTCGCCATTATATATATTTAAACCCGAAATTGCCCCAGTCCATATATTATTATATACGGTACTTCAATCATTGACAGCATCAGTAATGGTTCGAAACAAAACTGGGCGAGTTGCATTCATTATAAACTTTGACACTTAGAAGTAATTCAGTGTTTTGTGAGAAGATTATGAACATTGTCAGAGTGTCTTTACTAACTATGATGGTCTTGGTATTATAATCTGGAGTATCATGAGGCAAAGGTCAGAGAATATAATGGATTATTTGATAACATGGCAAACAATGAAAAAAAGATAAAATGAAACACAGGAGAAAAAAAAAAAGAACTTACAAACACAAGCCTGAAAAATAGTTCCCGTGAGGGAAGTGGGTGGCTGGGGACGGAAGTGTGTAATCCTGCATCACTTTAAAAGCTGCTGCTGTTGCTGTTGCTGCTACTGTTGAAATTTTGTCTAGAAGTTGTGTGGCACGTCATGCAGTAGGGAACTCCTGTACACATGCATATGGTTAACTTGTTCACCTTCATTTCGTTGGGACCAAAGGGAGGGACAGTAAAGGTGGTGCTAGTAGTACGTCTTTTAATGTTGTCTGTATAATAAGAAAACACAACACTTGAACTTGGCTGATGCTTTCACCTCCTGATGAAATTACATAAACGTACCATACTCGTGTCGTGGATTGTTACCTGGATGGTTATGCAATCACATACGTTTGTTTATTTGTTTGTTTGTTCATGTACTTAACATATTATAACCATTGGATAACAGTTGTACTCCCCACCGATAAGAAAAATAGTTTGTTGTTAGCATAAGTACAATGCAGAAGTCTTCAGTAGTTGCTGATTCGTCAAAGGCATAATATATTCTTGCCTCTTAGTCGAAACATTGAGGGGATATATGTAGTAATTTGCAGTCATTGAACATAACGTGGGTCTTAATACGTGCGAGTCTCACAATGTTTCGTCTAGTTTAAACAATCATCTGTAGTGCCCAGTAAGATAATAGTTAGTGGTGGTGTGTTTCACTGTCCACACTCAATCTGTCTCTTATACCAACGGGTCCTCCCGAAATATGATCTGCTCAAGTGTTATTCAGACGTCTCACTCTGAAACGTCCAGCTCACTCTTGTCTCCTGCACTTCCTTCTCTTCTTCCTCCTCCTCCTCCTCTTCCTCCCCCTCTTCCACCTCCTCCTCGAGTTTAATTTGTAATAATGTAAATTGTAAGGATGCAGTTGTAAAAAATGAAATGTGTAAGGAAGTAATCCTTGAGGATGTACTTTGTAAAGCGAGAATTGCTCGAGTTGTGTTCAAGTGGTGGGCTTTTATGTGTTGACTCCCAGTGAGGCTCATGTGTGTGTGTGTGTGTGTGTGTGTGTGTGTGTGTGTGTGTGTGTGTGTGTGTGTGTGTGTGTGTGTGTGTGTGTGTGAACCTCGCCAACTAACCAACCAACAGGAGAGAGAGAGAGAGGGAATAGTAGTTCTCATTGCCAGCCAGCCAAGGATTTGCTCTGTGAAATGTTCTGGTCTGAAGCGTGAGTGTAGTGTAGTAGTGGTGGTGGAGGAGGAGGGGGGGAGGCTGCGAGATGACTGGTCGAGTGTGCAAAGAGAGGTCGGAAACATGGCACTTTTGTTGGCAAGAGGGAAAGGATAGGGAGCAGAGAGGTCAGCAAAAGTATGTCGGAGGGGAGAGAAAATCTGAGTGAGTGTGGGAGAGGGGAGAGGGGAAGTTGGAGTGGAAAAGAAAGTCGGAAGGGGAGGAGGGGAAGATAACTTGTGTAGGCCCGAAAAAGGCTTAATGTTTTTGAGTAGGGGAGGTAAAGAGAGAGCCAAACTGGCGTGGAAGGGAAGGTTGGAAAGTTGGAATGGAGGAATGGAGGTTAAATATGAGGGCCTATATGAAAGGGCAATAAAATGCAAGAGAGGTGAAGTTGGGAGAGGGGAAGTGATGACTGGGAGAGAAATAAGTGGAAGAATATATTTACGAGCTAAAAAGGAGGGAGAGTTGATGTACTGATTATAATAGTCTGAGGTTAGGATGATGCACATGTACACTCGAGCACAGAAGTTCCTCCACTACTTTTCTCTGTATGCTTGAACTTTGAGAATCACACACACACACACACACACACTTATAAACATAAACTTCAACTTCCTTTTCCTTCTCCAATACCACATCTTCGCTTTTCTCTACATCTTCCTCTTTTCCCCTTTTCTCCACCTCGTCTTCTCCCCTTTTCTCCACCTCGTCTTCTCCCATTTCCTCCCTCTTATTCTCCCTTTCTCTAACTCCCTTTTTCCACTTTCCTTCACTTTCACTTCTACCATTTCCTCCCTCTTATTCTCCCCTTTCCTTCACCTCCACTTCCTCCCCTTTTCTCCACTCTCCTCTTCCTCCCATTTTCTCCACTCTCCTCTTCCTCCCCTTTTCTCCACTCTCCTCTTCCTCCCCTTTTCTCCACTCTCCTCTTCCTCCCATTTTCTCCACTCTCCTCTTCCTCCCATTTTCTCCACTCTCCTCTTCCTCCCCTTTTCTCCACTCTCCTCTTCCTCCCATTTTCTCCACTCTCCTCTTCCTCCCCTTTTCTCCACTCTCCTCTTCCTCCCATTTTCTCCACTCTCCTCTTCCTCCCCTTTTCTCCACTCTCCTCTTCCTCCAGCAACACGCTAACAAAACTCTTGGACGCAATTTGGCGGTGTCAGGTGTTTGTGCCCGAGATCAAAGCAGGGACGAAATGAGCCGCCCCACCGAATACCTGCAATTTATTACCCTCTGGCTCCTGCTGTGGCGACGGCAGCTGGCCCAGAACTGTTGGATGATTGGGAAGAGAAGAGAAGAGAAGAGAAGAGAAGTGAGCTATAGTGGTTAGTTGGTGATGTTGAAGAGAAGGGAAGAGAAGAGAGCTATAGTGGTTGGTTGGTGATGTTGAAGAGAAGAGAAGAGAGTGGTTGGTGATGTTGGAGAGAACAGAGGAGGAAGGAAGGAAGGAAGGAAGGATAGGGATAACTGATGGATGATTGGGAAGAAAAGAGAGGAAGAAGGATAAATTGGGAGAATGTGAGATGGTTGGGAAGAGAAGAGAGTGGTGATGTTGTAGGGAAGAGAGGAGAAAGGAAGTAATTTGGATAGGGAGATGAAAATAATATGAAGGGCGTTGAGATGATGATTAGGAGAAGAATCGCTGGGTTAATTAATTTTGAGGAAAGAGACATGCAGGAGATTGGGAAAGGAATTAACGATTGAGAGATGATGTGATGACACTCTCCCTCTCCTATACTCTCCCTCTCCTATACTCTCCCTCTCTTATACTCTCCCTCTCTTATACTCTCCCTCTCCCAAACTCCATCTCCATCCTACCCAAACGATCGACTCGTATAAAAAAGGATTTTGCCACAGTTTGGAGGAAAAAGGCATATTTCCACCGTTCTCCCCTTCTCTCTCTCTCTCTCTCTCTCTCTCTCTCTCTCTCTCTCTCTCTCTCTCTCTCTCTCCTCTCTCTCTCTCTCTCTCTCTCTCTCTCTCTCTCTCTCTCTCTCTCTCTCTCTCTCTCTCTCTCTCTCTCTCATATGTGATTTTCCTATTCTTACAACACTCATTCCCCCAAGTTTGTTTTTTTTCCATTAAAGCCTCGCCTACCTTATAATTATTATCCCCGTCAACCCCTTCCCTATATATCCCAATCAGGTCTTCCATTCCCCCACATCTCTCTCTCTTTCCCCCTCATACGTCCTCTTCCCCTCCCCCCCCCGTCCACCACCTACACCATATTCTCTATGACTCGTGTGTGATTCTTCCACCCTTCTTCCCATATCTCAATCTCCCTCGTTTGATCCTTAAGGGACCCTGTGATGTAGTCAGAAAATTGGAGATAAATGAGGCCTCCAAATACTGCCACAAAACACCACGTATATGGAAGGAGCGTGTTTCGTGGCATGGTCAGGATGAATCAGAAACCTCCAATTATCATACACGATCACAGGGCCCGTAAGGGGTGTTGATAAATTTAGAACAACTGATTCCTCCAGACTAGTCCAAGCAACAACAGGACATCATTATATGTATCTAATGGTGTTGTTTCTTGACATACATTGGAGGAATCAATGAGGTACAATGTACCAAAAGTATATATAAAATCTCATTAAGTTTAAATGTATATATAATTATAACTACAGTACAGATGCTCGGACCCCCAAATGGGAGTCAGGGTAATGAAGTGAAACGGAGGCGATGCTGTAGTTATTTTTATTTCTCCTGCGTTTCTGTATAATCTTTTATGACACACACACACACACAAAACTACTTTCATCACTGTATATGTTGGTAACGTC
>JAWZYT010002284.1:0-142500 GCA_034508575.1 Petrolisthes manimaculis
GTATCACCCGTCCCCGTAGCAGGAAAAGACTTGGGAATAATATCACCTCCATGCAGCCAGCAGCCAGGACATGTGTTGTTGTTGGGTGTGGAGGGGAAGTGTTATGAGCCCTGCTGCCTGCCCACCTCCAACCAACCACCATTCATTCATTGTCAGTGTGAAATTTAAGGTGGCATCCCGTCATCAGAACCAACGCCATAATTAGAATCTGATCACGAAAATAAATATAACCAAGGACAGGGATTGAGAGATGAGGCAAATGTGTGGTGTGTGTGTGTGTGTGGTATTGGGGTAAGATTGTGTGTGTGTAATTTATTGGTGGGTGTTTGTGTGTGTGTGTGTGTGTGTGTGTGTGTGATGTTGGGATAATTATGTAGGTGTAATTTTGTGTTTGTTGTGAGAGAGAGATATAATTATTATTTGTGTGTATGGGTATGGGTATGTGTATGTGTGTGCTTTCGTGTATATGCGAGTGCGTGGATAATAATACCTACATTACCTTCAGTCCTAAATAAAAAGAGATAAATAAAACTCCACATAATTATAAGGTTGAGTTTGGGAGATACGTGAACGGACTCAACTTGAAACATAGTCACGATAAAACACACGTAAAGAGAGATGAAGTAAAACGTTGGTAGATTGTTGCAGTTGTGTAAAAAATATGCCTATGAAAGAATGGGTGTATCAATCAGTTCGTGTGTGTGTGTGTGTGTGTGTGTGTGTGTGTGAGAGAGAGAGAGAGAGAGAGAGAGAGAGAGAGAGAGAGAGAGAGAGAGAGAGAGAGAGAGAGAGAGAAAGAGAGAGAATGAAGGATATATAGTATAGCTTGTCCAATCATTCATACAATACAATGCAATACAATACAACGCATGTGTATCGTAAAGTTGGTGAGTACTGCGTTTGTTTATCATTTTGTGTAGCCTTTTGTATACCATCTTTCGTTTTGTTCAGTTTCTCTTTTCATTCTTTATTTTCATTCTTTTTTCTACCCTCTATTCTCGTCTTCATCTTCTTCTTCTTCTCTAACTTCTCTCCTCTAACACCTTACCTGGCTCCACTCATGTTTCCACTGTTTCCTCCCTTCCAGTCTTTCTCTCCTTTCTTCTTCACCTTCCTTCTCCCTTCACCTCTCTGTCTCTCTCTTACTCGTCCACTCACTCTGTCACTCCTCACCTTCTATCACACCTTCACCTTTCCCTTTCCTTCCACTATAATTCTCCTTCTTCCTGTCTGTCTCCACCATCTTAACCCAACCAACAAACCAACCAACCAACCAACTAACCAACCAGCCAGCCAGCCAGCCAACCAACCAACCAACCAGCCAGCTGTCCCCTTCTCTTCTTCGTCCTCGTCCTCCTCCTCGTCCTCCTCCTCGTCCTCCTCCTCGTCCTCCTCGTCCTCCTCGTCCTCTTCCTCCTCCTCCTGCTGGTGCTGCTGCTGCTCCCGTCTAAGGCTTGCTGGGGACAACAAAGGGCTGGAGGAGGGGGCCCATAAGGCTTGGGTTTACACCTAAGTGATTAAGGCTGGCCATTGGCGGGCACAATCCAGCCCTGTTTGTTTTCAATTTGGAGGGACAGTCGCCACGTGTTGATTTTCCTTATTTTGTTTGTGTCCGTTGTTTGTCGTGGCGCCCTGTGTCGTGAGGAAGAAGGGAAGGAGAGAAGGGAGAGATAGAGGGAGTTGGGAAAGTTGGGTGCATGGGAGGGGGGAAGATAGATGGAGAGAAAAGGGAAAGGGGGGAGAGACACTGGATGGATCACTGGAAAGGTGAAAGGAAACTTGGGTGAGAGAGGAGAGGGGAAGGAAGGAAGGGAAGAGGGAAGGGAGAGAATATTGGAAGAATGGCAGGAAGGAAGACGAGAAAACCTGGCGAGTGAGGATAGAAAGAAGAGACTCACAGAAGATGATAAAAAGACAAGAAACAAGGGAATAGGGAACAGAGAGTGAAGATGAGTGAGAGGGAGTGGAAAGATGAAACGAGAGAGAGGAAGGGAAACATGGAAAGAGGGAAGTAGGAAGTGCAGAGGGAAAGAGAGAGAGGGAGAGAGGAAGAGGAACACACACACCCACACAGAGAGGGAGAAAGAGAGAGTGAGGGTGGGGGTAGAGGGGGGGAAATGGGGGACAGGAACGAGCAAAGAATGTAGGGAGAGGCGTCACTCATCCCCTTCTGGGAAAATATTTATGTTTACAAGAATGACATAAGACAACTCCACTCCACCCAGCCCAGCCCAGCCCAGCCCACACTACTACCCCACACCACCCCTGCCTCCTCCTTCACTTGTCTCTCCTTCCTCCCTCCCTCCCTTCCCTTCCCCTTCTATCGCCTCTCCTCCCTCCCTCCCCCTTCCATGGTCTCTCCTCCCTCCCTCCCTTTCCAATCCCTTGTCTCTCCTAACTCTCTCCTTCCCTCTCTTCCCCTTCCCTCATCTCTTCTCCCTCCCTTCCTCACTCCCTCTCCCCTTCCTAGTCACTTCTCCCTCCTTCCCTCCCCCTTCCCTCGTTACTTTCCTCTCCTTCCCTCCCTCGGCACTCCTCCTCATCCATCCTCTCTCTTCCTTCCCTCCCTCTTCTATCCTTCTTCTTCCCTTCCTCGCTGCCTGTATCGGTATTCCTCTTCTCCTTCGAATTGATGTTCTGTACGGAGTCACAGAGCTTCTCATTGTAACGAAAGTAGTACCTATACCTACCTACTATACAGACGTTATTGTAAAGAAAGAAATTGTTGTCTCTACTCCTGCCTTTCACACCTCACCTTGTCAGTGTTTTTTTTTTTTTTACTTTCAGCCTGTAATTCAAGTGTCTATTTCCTGTTTTCGAGCTAATATGATCAACTCTTCCATCCATACTTATACGATGTGGCCTCGAACTCACGTCTCCAACCGTTTGTGATTAGTGGCTGACGGAAACTGAAGATGTCAATTGTTTATAGGAGGTGGACAACTCTGCTGATAGTGACGTGTATTAATAAGGTGTCGTCATCTAGTGGGGCAGAAGAGAAGCTACGGTACCAACATCACCACGAAGCTCCACTGTCTCATCTGGTGCGACACCCAATAATCTCGGGGTCTCGCAAGAGTCACGGGCTACCGATAGACTATACAGTCCCGAGGTTGAGGTATAGAAAAAAAAAAAAAAACAGGAGATGACTGTATAGGAACATGATTTTGATTATCTCTTATTCTCTATTACATTTTACAGGTGAGGTTATTTAATCCAACCTCTACTACATACCTTACTTAATAGAAAAACATAATATAAACCAACTTAATCTGGTGTTTTTGTTGTGACAGAGGATATGCACATTCATTTCTCAGAGGCCTTTCGTCTGGTTGGCAATAATGGTGTCTATATCACCTTCATGAATATTTATTTCTAAAGGAACCTGTAGGTGATGATTCCACTGGTGTGATGAAATGGAATCCCCGTGTTTAATTGAGTCAAAGAGTCACAAAAGGCCTTAATTAACAGGAAGTAAGATTTTGCGACGTTCACCTCCCTCCCTCTCCTATTGATGAAGTACTCACCAGAGTTTCAGAATTTGAGGGAAGGTTTGGGACGAACTGTATCGGTGTGTGTTTATTCCAAGTCTCTCACAGCACAGAGAAATGTCCTTTCCATGAGAAGCGACTATACATGTTCTGGAAATTTAACTTAGAACGGAACTTGTAGCTGTTAGTTTGGTCAGATTGTTTACATTCATTTAGATTAAGGCTTCTGTGATCGTGTATGAGAATTATTGGAGGCTTCTGATTCCCACTAACTGTGTCACGAAACAAGCTCCTTCCATATACAGGTGGTGTTTCGTGGCAATACCTGAACGACTCATTTACCTCCAAATTTCTGACTCCATCACAGGGTCCCATGTAAAAAAAAGATATTGTTGTTGTTGTTGTTGTTTAAGCTGGTAACTTATGAACAATCAACATTACGGTACCTATTTAATAACCCACAATAGATCAGGTGTAATTCGTTTCCATTTAATTTAAGCTTAACAGGTATATATATAACTTAACTAACCTTGTGTAATTCTGAGAAGGTCAAGTTATGTTATGTTAGGTCACGTTGCATTCCGTTATGTTACGCTGACTTAGTTCGGGTCAAGTTAGATATGCTTAGGTAGAAAGAGATTACTCTCATATTTGGTTGAAGGTAAAGTAAAACAGAAACTCCTCGAAGGACAAATATGAACCACATTTCCCTTAAGTGTAAATGACTTGGTATAATGACAGCTACCGGGGACACATATTAAACAAGTGTCCCCATACTGTGAGACACTTGGTAATGACAACTACTGCGGATATTACACAAGTTTATTTCCCCATACTGTGAGAAACTTGGTAATGACAACTATATACGAGTGGCCGAGATTACCATGGCTACGAACAGGCTGCCGGAATCTCTCTCAATATATAAATAAAGTGGAGTGGTCAGTATTGATCTGGCTGACAAGGGGAAGAAGAGACCAAAAATGAGTTCCATTGACTGTGAATCGGTACAAATGTTCTTCAATTTCTAACATTTCCTTTCAGTAGTGCAGGTGTGGTCAGTGGTCGTCTGTCCCTCACACACACATACATACATACACATATACATACACACACACATAAATACCCACACATATACATACATACAAACATTCATACATACATACATACATACAAACATACATACATACATACATACATAGATACATATATACATACACACATATACATACACACACACACACACACACACACACACACACACACACATACATATATAGGCTGTGTGATATGGATGGTAGTTGTATATAGGAAAGATTTATTCAGTATAAATAACTGTGTGTGATGATAGAGAAAGTGAGGTACTGTATAGAAGTTTTTATAGTGTGTGGTTTAGTATGGCAAGGTGCATAGAAGGTGTAGATGGTGTATAGATGGTGTGGATGGTGTATAGATGGTGTGGAAGGTGTAGATGGTGTAGTATGTGGTGTGTGTCGGTTTGTTGATGCGAAAATCATGATGGGAAGTGAGGCATTAAAAAAAGTAGCCAACACCCACACGATAAGGAAAAAACGGAGGTGGAAGAGGACCAAGTAAAGGAGGAGAAGGTGCAAGTAAAGGAGGAGAAGGTGCAAGTGGAGGAGGAAGAGGACCAAATAAAGGAGGAGAAGGTGCAAGTGGAGGAGGAAGAGGACCAAATAAAGAAGGAGAAGGTGCAAGTGGCTCCACTCTAAAGGTCTCGGTCTAATACTGATTTATAGCTCCCTCCTTCCCTTCCTCCTTCCCTTCCCTCCCTCCTTGGCCCTCGTCTAATTTATTCCTTTATTCCTTCCTGCGTTTCCTCTTACCTGGGTCGACCGGAAGCCCTAGAGATGCTTGCTGTAGTGTTCCAATCCCTCTTGTCTCCCTACTTCTCTCTCTCTCTCTCTCTCTCTCTCTCTCTCTCTCTCTCTCTCTCTCTCTCTCTCTCTCTCTCTCTCTCTCTCTCTCTCTCTCTCTCACACACACACACACACACACACACACACACACACACCTTCTCCTGACTACCTACCACTACTACCCACAAGGTAATTACAAGTCTTATCTATCCAGTACAACGAGTAGACTAAGACCATTATTCTATCCTCACTCAATGACTCTTGCAACTCCTTCTACTGTATATGATAACCAAAATGGAGAGTCTATTCAATGTAAACAACACGAAGCAACCCCAGGGATAAAAGCTCTTGAGGCAAAGGGGGAAATTGTGTTCGGATGAGGAGTACAAGTCGGGGCCGCTGGAGAGGATACGAACGTAGGCCTTAATCCTGTTGAAGTTACACCGCAAGTATCATAAAATACAAGATGTGGCTATCTGGCCAGCCCTCCCTCACCTGTGTGTGTGTGTGTGTGTTTCAACTTTGTACCGTTCACACAGTCTCACCCAAAAGTTCTTATTAATGCTCTTCAATCTCGGTTCACTTCTCTAGGTTGACCTTTGATCGAGTGTAAGTTTTCCACTTCTAAGTAATAGGTGACATCGGCTCACAACATCTAAAAAAATTCTATGGTCGTCACAATCTGGGAGAAATTTCAATCCATCTGCTTGCTATCCTCTGTGAAACGTGTGAACCCCAATTCTGTCAATATGCAACATTAATATGCACAAATAAACCTCAATTTTATCCATATATGAACACCACTCTTACTCACAAATCCACCCCAATCCTGCACATATGAAACACCCGTACACACAAACCAATGCACCTCAGTAACTTCTAGGACCAAACACCGTGTTGAGAGACAGGTGTGAGACGGTAGGCAGGTGCACACAAAGCGAGACACACAACAACAGATGTTCTCCTTCTTGAGTTCTTGTCTGACTGCCTGCTTGGTGTGAGTTGTGAAGGGGATAGAGGAAGGTAAGTTATAACAAGTGCAGTTGGGTTGTAGAATGAGACTGGAGGAGAGAAGGGGAGGAGAATTATACAAGTGTCGTGCGATGTAATTGATAAAAAAGGCAAGTTGTAACAAATACAGTTGAAGAGTAAGGCGGGGAAGCAGAGAAGCAGAAAAGATTGGTGACGTGATGTGAAATTGATAAAATACAAGGCAGGTTCTAACATATGTAATTGTGGCTGACTCACAATTCCCTGTGGACAAGTTTCAGTACACATACCGTAAGAAGGAAAAAATAAATAAATAAATAAATATATAAATGAATAAAATAAAATTGCTGACTAATGTTTTCACGTTCTCATGTGATGTTATTGCTTTGAATAGTGAGTATAGCTGCTTGTAGTAAATTAGAAAATATCACTTAGCATATATTGGAATGCTGCTCAGCTAACGAACACACTCCTATGTAAATTATTATTACTGACCACGAATCTGAAGCAGGGAGTTTCTGGACGACAGCCCACCCAGACCATCACAAGGCTACATACACACACATTTCGAACCAATGGAGGCTGTGAGTGGGCTGTCGTCCAGAAACCACACGCATCAGATCTCGGGCTTCGACTCAGGGACTGTGGTATCCGAGTGTAGCAAGATGTAGCCGTTTTCCCTCACAAGCTTCATACACAACTACTCGACACTCGGCACTGTTCCGAACCAACAACATTGCTTCCTGACTCATCCCATAAGTGGTGTAGCTTCAGTCAGGTGTCAGGTGTGGAAAAGACAGGACGCACAATCACGTGTCTGTAATATAATTATTGTCAGTGTTATTATTCGAGCTATTAATTAATATTGCCATGAGGAATTACCCCTAATTAAGACATTACCGTATATTGAATAACGTAAAGCTAAACTGCGTACAGATAATTACAATGAACAAATAACTACAGTGAACAAATGACTACAGTGAACGAATAACTACAGTGAACGAATAGATACAACAGTGAACTTATTAAACTACAATGAACATATGAACAACAGTGAACAAATAATTACACTGGTATTTCATTATTAACTACAGTGTGCATTATGTCAGCTAAACTTTGCATATATCTGTTAACATTGTGTATATCATAATTCCACAACACAACGCGAGTCTTTGGAAGAAAAGGACTAGAAAAGTAAAGGAAACCCACCTTCCAACTAACCAACAATCCATCCAAACGACCAACTAACCCAACCCAACTCGACCCGACTCGACCCAACCCAACCCGACTCGACCCAACCCAACCCAACCCAACCCGACTCGACCCAACCCGACTCGACCCAACCCAACCCGACTCGACCCAACCCAACCCGACTCGACCCAACCCAACCCGACTCGACCCAACCCAACGAAGATGACAGAATACAACATTAATTGGTCATGTTCTACAGAGTGAGAAGAACATGAGTGAGGAATAAGAACAGATGAACATTAGGATTGAACAGCCCCTACTATCACCATCACCATCATCATTATCATTATTATTAAAAACTCCTGAACACCACAGTCGTCAAGGTAAGCTTCTGATATAATTGTTTTGTTTTTGGTTGTAGAAAGAACAATTTTCATTTTCGTGTTATTAAGGTCGTATCTAAAAGAAGAACATAATAAAATTAGCGCAATGGGAAAAGGTATAGGAGTTTTGTATCTACATCTTAAGTTTGTTTATTTTTTATTATGAAGGGAGACTTTGCTGCAACTGTCCTTTTGTACTGATGTAGTCATTCGTGTGAGGTGTGGTTTGGATGGAAGGTGTGGAGTGGATGGGAGGTGTGGAGTGGATGGGAGGTATAGTGTGGATGGTGGATGTGGTGTTTGAAAGGTGTGGTGTGAATGGCAGGTGTGACAATTGACAGATGTGTATGACAAATGTGGTGGATGACAGGCGAAGTGCATGGAAGACAACAAAAATAATTCCAGTGATAATGAAAACCTTTTACCACAACAATCTCACGTAAGGAAAAAATATAGGAAGACTACTAAAAAAAAAAAAAACAGCGTGACAAGGATCTGACGAAACCACGTTACTAAAAAAAAACGAAAGAAACCAGAGCGAGAGAGAGAGACAGAAAGACAGAGAAAGAAACAAGAGACAGAGAGAATAAAAGACCCAACTAAAGACAGCAGGAATAAAGGCCAAAAAAGAAAAGAAAAGAGAGAATAAAAAAAGAATAGACAAAAATACATACAGACAGTAAAAAGAAAGAGAGAAAGACAGACTTACACGGTGGAGGACAGCGGCGAAAAGAATAGTGAGCGGGACACACACAAAAAAAAAGTAACCAAAGGAAATGGAAAAATGACAGGACAAAGGCGTCGACAGGGACACAAGAGAGAGAACTCCCCTGCCACCGTATCTTCCACCACCACTACCACTACCACTACCACCACCAAGGGAGACAGTGCGAGATAATACAAAACGTTCGATTTCCTTGTTTCCGCCTTCGACAGAGAGTTCAAATTTAGGCTGAAACGACGCTTCTCTTCTCTCTATGTGTGGCTGGCTGGATGCTGGTCTGCCTCTCTCTCTTGTGGTGGTCGTCGTGTTTTTTATGCCCCCTTTGTAGCCAACGAGAGAAGTGTCCATGCAGCTTACACACACACACACACACACATATATATACACACGGTACAGTCAGTCACGGTGTGTGTGTATTGTTTGTGGGTTCGTCCAGCAGAGGTCAGTCAGTCAGTCAGTCAGTCAGTCAGTAAGTTAGTCATTGTGTTTTATCTACTACTGTTGTTGAGGTGTTCTTTAACAAATATCACCTGGTAGTCTGTGAATAGTAAAGGAGCACAAGAATGGTTTGTTGTTGTTGTCGTGCCAAGGTTACTCTACGTACAAATATTAAGAAACAAACAAAATTCTACCCTCGGAAGAAAATATATTTAGCCGAACTATTAGTGGCATAAGAGGCAAACATTTCACTATGACTGTATTAACCATTGTCACTTAATTAATAAGTATTCGAAGTGATGGACTGTATCTTTAGAACCACTGGTTTCGGGTTTGGTAGTCACTCGTTTAAAGGGAGAGTATACTTGGGTACATTTGAGTGCCTTGATTCCTCCAAAGTATGCCAGGAAACAGGATTAGATTAACCAAAATAATAGTTTCCTGTTGCTGGAAATAGTTTGAAGGAATCATTATCTCTTAAACTGTCAATACTATAGCCTCCCCTTAAGTAAACACCTTCTCCTCTCCCCCCTCCCCTTCCTTACCGGCAAGACTACTTTTAACTTTTGTGATATCGGTTCTGGCAACATTGGTGGCAACTATTAAGAGTATAGTTATAACTCATATAATATCATCTCGTTCACTACAATATATGGAGTTCAGTAAATGTAAGTTCTCTATTTTCCTCTATGAACTACTGGCCTGTGTCAATAGTACGTACTTTACACTACAAGGAAAGTGACTGTTGGTGGTCTGTCTGGTCAATGTATGTACGGTAGTAATAATTATCAACACCTATTTTTATATTAGAATAAAAAAAAACATCAACTCTGCTGCCTGCAACTAAATTACAACAATGAAGTGCTGGAATTGGCTGCGCTTGTCCATAGTATAAGACCCCCATAAAAAACGAGGAAGAAAAGAAAATGGAGTGAACTTGCATACGACGTGATCTTAGAAGAGGTAAATGTAAATCGATTAACAAGTTCTATACCGCCTATATTGTACGTTGTTCCCCGAGGCACCACTTTGATTCCAGCTACTATTAGCCACCAGAATTCGTACACACGCTGTTGTTTTCAAAGGTTTACGAAATATAGTAAATGTACAACTATGTAACTGCAAAATGAAATAAATTATTATTGGGTTTGTTGTCTTCCAGATCACCGAGTTACTTGGAAGGCAATTTATTGCAATACTTTCATAATAATTACCACTCTTTCCATATACGGTAGTCTGTGTAAGAATTCCTATGGCCAACTATACGTGTTGCATTGGGTGACTCATTGTGGCTTCGGGTGACTGACTGACTGAGGCTTCGGGTGACTGACTGACTGAGGCTTCGGGTGACTGACTGACTGAGGCTTCGGGTGACTGACTGACTGAGGCTTCGGGTGACTGACTGACTGAGGCTTCGGGTGACTGACTGACTGAGGCTTCGGGTGACTGACTGACTGAGGCTTCGGGTGACTGACTGACTGAGGCTTCGGGTGACTGACTGACTGTCTGACTTCCAGTTTGGGTGATTGTTTGCAACTATGCCTGACTGACACTAGCTCTAGATGACTAACTTCAGCTCTGCGTGATTGACCTTTTTTTTTTAGCTCTGACAAACTCCGAATAACCATGGAATCCCTTAGTAACTGACTGACAGATTGAATGACTGACTACAACATCCTGATTGAACATTATCCTATAATGACTTGACTGACTGACTGCAAAGATCCTTTGGGATGACTGACTGGAGACATCCTTGTGGGTGACTGACTGACTGACTGACTGGTGCATCGTGGAGTGAATACATCCTGGCCCCACAACACTGAGGGGCCACCTTGGTGATTCAACTGTCGCAGCCTTAACATGACATCAAACGTGCCCTGTCTCACCGCAGGACACGCTTAGCTAATCTCGAGGGATAGAAAAAAATATCACAGTGCCGAGTGAATGAAGTTGTGAATGAAGTTAATTTTGGTTGGAATAATGGCGTTGATGGTGAGTGAGTGAGTGAATAATGTTGATCAATGCCCCGAGTTGGTGGGTGGATGGTGGTCGAGATGGATGGTATAGATGTGGGATCGAACAAGATAGGGTACGCAGGTGTGGGACCGAGCCGGGTACATATACAGTAAGTAGGTGTGGGGGTGAGTAGAATAGGTAGATGTGGGATCTCATAATTATAGGTTAGACAGGTGTGGGAATGACTAGACTGGGTAGGTGTGGGGTGGAATTGCTGGGTATGGCGTCGTGTTAGTAGTACGTGTAAGGCTAAGTTAGTATAAGTAGGGGTGGAATAAATCGAACTGGTATACATACATACATGGAGGGTCGAGATGGCAGGTGCATGGGTGGTCTGTTTGGTGAGTAAGTGTGGAGTACAGCTGTTGAGTCGAATGGAGAAAAAAAATGAAGTGAATATTTCTGGTTAGTAAATATTATAAGAGCATACTCAGTCCAATGTGACGTTATCTTCAAGACTACCTACCACCAGCACTCACAGGAGCTGGCTGGCATATCTAAACGAGATTGGTGAATACGACTGCGTTGATGCAAAGAAGGCCAATGCAGCGCTACCTTTGAATCGACGAGAACGAAGGCCATTTGTGGGCAAGAGCAAAGAAGAAATAAATGTTTTGGTCCGTGTGAATGTATCCGAAACCTAATTACAGCGCCCCAGAACCCAGGTGAAGCCACATCCAATCCACACAACCGGACACTGGTCTGAGAAAATACCTGGGGTGGACGCTTTAAATGGAGTGAATGGACACAAGAGCTTCTGAGTGTGGGGCTGCCCTGTACTGACACAAAGGCCTGTTGGTGACATGACGGCCGAAAGGGCACCCCGCGATGTCACCTTCTTGGACTGGACATAGAAGGGAGGAGAGGGGGGGGGGGCTGCTTGGATGTGGAGGAGGAAGGGAGGGTTGGAGTAGGGGTAAATCGTGGTGGAGAGTAAGGATGGGGGCTGACGATGAGTATGTGTGGGTAGGGGCTAATGGTGGGTAATGTGTGGATGGGGGCTAATGGTGGGTACTGTGTGGGTAGGGACTAATGGTGGGTAATGTGTGAGTGGGGGCTAATAGTGTTGGGGGAGGTGTTGGTGAGTATACATTCTAGGTGGGGGCTGCTGGAGGTTTAGGCAGTGGAAGTTGGGGCTATAATTGTTTTTTCTCGAGTTGATGACTATTTTTGACGTGTCGGTGTAGCCTAAAAAACAAAAACAAAAAAACGCTTGTGGAAAATTTTAGTTTGTGAATATATGAATGTACAGCATGTATGCAAATATAATTATACAGGATTTTGTAATTATGTGTGTGTGTGCATACGTGTTTAAGCCCTCTATCCAACATACATATTAAAATGGGAGGTAACAGTTGGTACAAGAAGGTTTTATAAGACTGTCACACTAATTAATCTGGTTTTGGAGTTTTGAACGTATCATACTGAGTTGACTGACCACCAAATTTATAAATGAAGTTTGGGCAAAAAATTAAGTATAATGAAATTTAATGAAGCTGCATATTCCAAGCACAAAAAGCATGAAAGACTCACCAGGTGTGTCATCCTGCAAGCAAGACTGGGAATGTTATATATATATATATACTTTGTTTGGGGTATATGTGATCACCGACATCATCTTCACATAATTTAAAAAAAAAAAATAATAATAATAATAATAAATAGATGTTTTTCCCCAACTGTTGGTGGTGGTGGCAAAGTGTTAATGAAACCTTTTTACGCCTCTTTCCTCCCTCATCCCCTTCTCACATTCAGGTCCGTGTCGCAGGAACAATTTCTGCCATTGAGTCGCGCTTTTGCCCCTGACACAATCTCTTAAAAGTGCGCCATTCATCGGAAAATGGGAAACGTCAGCTTGGGGAGCCGACTCTGGAACCCCGTTATAAGCGACGTCTTCCCCTTCCTGCCACCCCGCTAAGTCGGACCTCCAGCTGCCTCACCCAACCTCATTCCAAACTCTCTCACCAAACGGGGAAAAAATAATGATATACTCGTCCATAGAGCATATATAAATTAGTAGCAGATATTTTTGGTTCATATTCTAATGAAGGCTTCGTAGTTTAGGGTTAGGGTTTTACAGGGTGGGTTAGGATAAGTTTGATGTAGTTAGAGGAAAAGAAGGCGAGTCTGAAGGTCTGGAAGGTGTGGTGTTTGGTATTCCCTGTACCGTGAGAGTGTTGGGAGTCCAGCCAAACCCGACCTGCCCCTTCACTCACAAACACAGTCAGGATAATTCGATCGTGGTGTTCCGGTTCGGCCCTTCTGGAGTGAGTCAGCAAAGTTTTGATATTTAATGGACTTTTCGGCTAATTTGTAACGTCAGTCGCTCGTCGTCGCATGTATGTACTGTCCACAACAAAAGTCTTCTACCTGTCTCTCTCTCTCTCTCTCTCTCTCTCTCTCTCTCTCTCTCTCTCTCTCTCTCCAGGCATGATCCTTGTATATTATCAGAGTTTTGGTTCCTGAGGTAAATGTAACGTCGATTAATTTTATTGATGAAAATTGTAATAATTAGTTTTGTGTTGCTGTTGCTTTGGATTCCTGAGACTGATTTGACTTGATATTTTGAGGGTTCTATTTCTCTCCCTTTGTGCATGTGTGTGTGTGTGTGTGTGTGTGTAAAATACCCATGCAGGCGACCAGGCACCACAACCAACGCTCCCCCCCAATCCCCCCACCAACCCTACACACACACCCCACCAACCCTACACACACACCCCACCAACCCTACACACACACACACTCCCCCCCACATCCCCCACTCCCCCCCACATACCTCCCACTAAGCCAGATCTACCAAGGAGGGAGAGCCAAGCCGTGTTTACATATACCTATACTACCTACTGTACTATAGACGAGTTGCTTTGTGGTACACCTGACCAACCAACCACACCTTCCCTTTAACCCCCAAACCTTGATAATGATGATCTTTCCTTCCTTTCTCTGTTTCACTCCTTTTTTCTGCATTACATCATATTATAATTGATTGGTGTTATTAATAATGATAATGAAATAATAGTAGTAATAACAATAATAATAAAAAAAATAATAATAATGACAACAACAATAGAAATAATAATAATAATATTAATAATAATATTATTAATAATAATAATAATATGTATGTATGGGTTGATAAGCCACCAACTGCACGGCTGACACAGTGTCTTATCTGGGTCAGCCATCAGGAGGTGTATATACAAGACTTTATCTGTTACTTTCCTTACCTAGCCTTCTCTGACACCCCCTATACCCCCTCCTCCGTTATCTCACTTGGGCCTTTATTCGTCTTATTTCCATCTTCCCTTTCTGTTCATTTTTCTCTCCACTATTTCTTTTCCTTTTCCTTTCCTCTTTTCTTCATTGTTTTCTCTTCTTCTATTAAATTTACCTCTCCTCCAAATTATGCCACGAAACAAGATCCCTTATTTGTAATATTGAGATCATCTGTTTCTATGCCATGAAACAGATCGATCCCCTAATTTAACACTGAGACTGTCTGTTGCCTGGCAGAGTCTGGAGGAAGCAACAGAAGCAACAACAGTCCTCCATCCATGTATAGTTTACCCCAATAAGAGGTTCTTCCCTTAACCCTGACTGTACCCCACAAGGCAATGGGACGAGAACCCCACAAGGTAAACTGGTAATATTAAATCCTGTCCTATAAAGCCACCTGAAGTGAGGTACAGTGCTACCCTCCTCTACCACCACCACCTCCTCCCCCCCTTCTCCCCCCCTTCTCCCCTCACACACACACCATCACAGACCTTTATGTTGCCAAGTATAAGTAATTTTTATACGACTGACTGGTATAGTGTAGGTCTGTGAATTGTAGCAGTTGTGTTTGATGATAGAAAACAAAATATATATACAATAATAAATAAGATAAAACACACACAATAATAATGTTCGAAAAATAAAATCTTGCAAGCATATATTGAAACTGTAAATACTCGACCGGCTGTAAATGGTGGAGTTGGCAAGGAGGAGTGAGCAGGGCAGCAGTATATAGGGTCCTCAGTGATACCATCTCACTTGCCGTGTATCAGCCACACAAACATCATAACAAAGGGCAGATTAAGTTCTCTGACTGGCCAGGCACGGGGGGGCTCTCACACCCACCAGACTTACGTGGCACACATCATGAGACTGAGATAGCGCCACAACCACGATTTATGATGATGCCAAATTATTAAAGAAGCAACAAAACGCAATTGCATGTTGAACACAGAAGAGGAGGAGGAGGAAGAGTCGTATATATATATACAGGTGTACAGTCCGTGTATAAGACGAGACGGATTGTTGGTTAAGATTATAGTTAGAGATTTATGAATTAATTCATTAGATGATGTTTGTATATATATGGGTTACTGAATATTATGTTGATGTTAGGTATAATAATGATTAATTATAATATTAATAAAAAACTAATTAATGATAATACTGGTAACTATGAAAATAATGATAAAAATGATGACAATGATATTAATAATGATAATGATGGTGGTGGTGATAATATTAAATAACGGACCAGGTGCCACCAACAAATGCATCCTGATTAAAGAATAACCATTACATAGATTGAGGCTAATGTGATGAAAAAGTCTCAACGCTTACACGAAATGAATATAACCCCCTTGTAATGTAAATAAAGAGATACAACTTACTGTACTTCCCCAAAACAGACGATGAATATCCCTGGACTTTTGTTTTGTTTTGTTTACTACGCCCCCAGTGACTCGTAGCACACACTGAACTGGGCCAGGGAGAGGAGTAATGAAAGGACTATATATCATACACTAAAAGTCAATGTGTGTGTTTTCTCTCTCATCAGGTGGAGGAGTAATGAAAGGACTATATATCATACACTAAATGTCAATGTGTGTGTTTTCTCTCTCGTCAGATGGAGGAGTAATGAAAGGACTATCATATATCATACACTAAAAGTCAATGTGTGTGTTTTCTCTCTCGTCAGGTGGAGGAGTAATGAAAGGACTATATATCATACACTAAAAGTCAATGTGTGTGTTTTCTCTCTCGTCTGGTGTTGAATAATGTCTAACAATGATGAGACTGTATTTACTATAGACTCTTTTTACAGTGTTACTTTTCTTTTCGTGGTGTCTAGTCAGGAAGAAAAGATATATACGTCTATCATCACCATCACTACTATCACCACAACAAATATATATCACTACCATCACCACCACTACCACCACCACAATACCACCACCACAACCACCACTAAAACCACTACATTTACTCCCACCATCACTGACACAAAAGCCGGGATTCCCTTTTTGAGCTGGACAATGAAAACACGCCTAGCTGTCTGTACTGTGGGGACACGAATGTAATCTTTTTTGTCTCTGTAAAACGGACATTATTTCATGCTCTAATTAAGACCATTTTTCCTTTCTTCTTCTTCCCGCAGGTGAGTCAACTAGTTCTCCAGGCCACCACCACCTCGAGCAGTAACTAACAGAGAGACATAATGGTGAGTGTTAACATTTACCTTTATAATACAGTTTTTTATATTATTATTTTTATTTCACGAGTTGTCGGTTTTTATTCCTGTTTACGCCAAGCCACGATTTATTAGTTTTTTTGGGGGGGTTCCCGGACACAAATAAAAATAATGTTTCTCTGTTTACTCTTCGTCGTGTTTGAGTCTACTTACAACTATATTACACAACAATAAAGTATATAATATACGTTTGTCGTTGCCTCGTACAGTGCACTAGGTTTTGTTTCTACTGATACTTGTCGTTTTGTCTTACTAACACTGAAATTCCCTGATATTTCCTGAAACTCTATTATATTCCCTATTACTCCCTTACACTCTCTTTTACTCCCTTTCTCCTTATTTTACTCCCTTATATATTATATACTCTCTTACTCTCCTTTAATCCCTTACACTTTCTTTTACTCCCTTTCACTTTATATTACTCCCTTTCACTTTCTTTTACTCCCTTTCACTTTATATTACTCCCTTTCTCTTTATATTACTCCCTTTACGACTAACAGTCAAATCTGTTCATCTAAGCTTAAATAATAACCCTAGTGGAATACATAAAATAATGGAGAATAACCATTGTAAAATGGAAAATAAATTCTGATTCTGATTCTTTCACTTTCTTTTACTCCCTTACATTTTCTTTCATTTACTCCCTTGTACTCACCTTTTATTACTTACTCTCATCTCTCAATAAGTGACACATGCAAGCCTCGTACCAACGTAAGCATTTCATATCCTGGAGCCTCGAGTTATATTAGCATCACCACCACCACCCTGCCAACAACAACAACACGTAAATAACACAAAGACTCTCTCTCTCTCTCTCTCACACACACACACACACACGCCTTTTGTGTTACAGGTTCTCATATACACACCAGAGAGAAGCATCATATAAAAATTCATAAGCTGACGTATACACGAAATTACGTAACATTCCTCTGCTGTATTTTAAGGTATGTGTGTGTGAGTGGTTTTTTTTTTTTATTAAGGTTTTTATATATTTTCAGTAAGGCTGTATGTATGTAGGTGTGGGGTGAATGCTTTTCTTTTGTATGTCTGTCTGTCTGTCTGTGTGTGTGTCTGTTTGTGTCATTCACTCACTCACTCATACATTGCCTAGGTACACACACACACACTCACAAATCTTACACACACACACACACTCACAAATCTTACACACACACACACACACAAACCATCCCCCCTCACACACACACACACTTACCTCCCTCACACACACACACACACACACACACACACACACACACACACACACACACACACACACACACACACACACACAGATACACACACACAGACACAAACCAGCTCAAACCAACAAACAATCGTCCGTCCCCCAGGGTTCAGAGTTTCCCAAAGGTTACTAAGCCAAACGAATGTCTTCCTCTCTATTGTGTGTGTGGGCCCAGTACGTTGTCTCCCAGCCTCTCTCTCTCTCTCTCTCTCTCTCTCTCTCTCTCTCTCTCTCTCTCTCTCTCTCTCTCTCTTACGGTACAATCCACCAAGAACCACAATTGCTTTCTTCTGTTTAAGTTTTCCTTGTTTGCCTCCTTTCCTCCTTCTGTCGTACAAAACCTGCCATCATTCCATCTGCCAGCATTCATTTCTGAAGTTAATAGGCACATAATAATTCTCCGTCCGCCAACTGCACGTGCTTAGGATTATTTCTAACTGCATGTACCTTTTTGCCAACATCATCTCATGGACTACTTTTCGGTGATGCCACATTCAGTCAGTCAGTCAGTCACCTTCTCTGGCACCACCACTCCACTCTATACAAGCGTCAATTTCAAGTATTTCCTGAAGGATTTTTTTTCTTCTCATACAAGATTTTAGTGCCCGTTGTTTGGTCTTCAGAAGCTGATAGTTTTCATGGCGTAAGAACTTAATTCAATTGTGTATTGAATACTTTTAATTATCAAACTTGTGGATGGTAATTAATGGAGATTCGTCTGGAGGAATTTTTCTTAAGATAACAGGATTATTACTTTCATTGTGAGTAGGATCTGGGACATGTGGTTTATTTATGAACATATATATATACATAATTTACTGTATACATTTAAATCTAAAGAGTACATGTATCAACTAAATGGTAAATATTTGTCTCGTTCGAATAAAAGAAATGGACTGTGTTTAGATGTAGATGATAGATGTAGATGATAGATGTAGATAGATGATAGATGTAGATAGATGATAGATGTAGATAGATGATAGATAGATGATAGATGTAGATAGATGTAGATAGATGATAGATAAACTGCTGCTGACTACTAAACACGTTAAGTGCAATAAAGAAACTCAAAGCCTAAGTCTAAATAAACTCACAAAGCCATATAAGAATTGTGGTGAAATTGCGTTTGTAAATTTCACTCAAGAATTAAGCACAAAAAAATTAGTCTGAACTTCCACTAAAAAGGAGAAACTGGTTGATACTCTTACACCAACACTACAACACTACAATTACCACCATTACCACCAACACTACCATCACAACCACTACTATTACCATCACCATCACGACTACTATTACCATCATGCACGACCACTGACACTACCACCACAACCACTACTATTATAGTCACTATCACGACCACCGTGGTACCACTACTTTTACCACCACTATCATCATCATCACTATTATTGGCCTCACTATAAACTAGAGAGATAGAAATAGAGATAGAGAGAGAGAGGTCACTTCATGTTGAGAGAGACAGAGAGAGAGAGAGAGAGAGAGAGAGAGAGAGAGAGAGAGAGAGAGAGAGAGAGAGAGAGTCACTTTATGTTGAGAGAGACAGACAGATAGACAGAGAGAGAGAGGGGTCACTTCTTGTTGCAGTATTGAAGTCTCCCGTGGCGGTGTACAGAGATGGATGTTCAGACTCTTTTGTGGCCTTCAGAATATTATTGCCTCTGATGTCGAGATACGCTTGAGCAGTATTTTATATGCCGGGTGCCTCAACAGAGTAAGACGACGACTGCATGGCCCCGGCTATATTTACAGTCCGGAGTCTTGGTGGTTGTGGTGCACGTAGACGAATCACATACAGACGAATCACATACAGACGGGTGTTGTATTGTTGGTAAAGAAAGGAGGAGAGACTAGAAGAATTATTATTATATTAGATGGTGTTGAAAGTCAGACAAGAAGAGTTATAACTTTATATTAGATGGTGTTGAAAGTTAGAAAAGAAGTTATAGTTTTATATAGATGATGTTGAAAGTCAGAAAAGAAGTCTTAAGACGTCAGTGCTTTTAATCTAAATGGAAGAAATCTAAATCTATATCATTTTGAAATACTGGAATTAAAGAGTGTTATGTTTTACGGATCACAGATGGCGTCTAAGTTGGATTTCATTTTCTTTTTGTAATGTATATTTTCTTTTTATATTATCTTTGTTCCTCTGATATATTTCTTATAGTTTCCATTTTCTTGTTTATTTTTCTATATTCTTCACATCCAATCATTACAAATTAACTTCTACCATGCTTATTTATTTCTTCTTTACTCTTCTCTTTATATCCTTCTCCTCCATTACCTTCTATACCTCTTCTTTCTCTTCTACCTCTTCCTCCTCCATTCCCTTATATACCTCTTCCTCCTCATTTCCTTTCCTCATTTTCCTTACTTTTCTACTTCTTCCTCCTCCTCCTCCTCCTCCTCCTTTCTCTTCCAATCTTTGTGTTGTTCTGAGATGCGAAACGACACGAGTAAATGCGCCGTGAAGATGTGCTTGTACTCTCTCTCTCTCTCTCTCTCTCTCTCTCTCTCTCTCTCTCTCTCTCTCTCTCTCTCTCTCTCTCTCTGTTTATGTATTTCTCTCCTCTATTATATTCTCTCCTTCTCATCTCTCTCTCTCTCTCTCTCTCTCTCTATTCTTCTTATTCCTTTACGTATCCACAGTATTTCTTTCTTCCTGTTCCAATCCCTTCCACATCTACCATCTCTTCCCCCCTCATTCCCACTTCCCTCTTTTTCCTCATCCCTCCCTCTTTTACCTTCCTCTTTCCCTCCCTCCCTCTTTTACCCTCCTCTCCCTCCCTCTTTCCTCTCCCCCCCCACGTCCACTTCCCACCTCTTTTCCCTCCCTCCCCCTTCCCCCCCTCCACTTCCCTCTTCCTGTACTGAAACAAACGGCTCAAAGTGGTGTTGTAGAAACATGGATGGGAGTTGTGCTGTGTTCTTTGTGTTGTACCCTTCTCGTCTCGTCTCACCCCACCACCCCATTCACTGCCTACGGTATAAATGACATCACCAACAGAAGGCCATAGACCCCCCTTTGAATTTTACGTTTTCATCCTTTGACCTGCGTTTTCTTCGTCGTCCCTTTTCATTTGTGCTCCATTGTGGTCTTATTTACCCCTTCTTTATCCCTCGCCATTCACTCTATTCTTATCCTTTTATTTATCTCCTTCCCTTTTACCCTTCTTTATTCCCCGTGGCTGGTGAGAGATCACGTAACTACACTGGTTCTCCTTCTCAGACCCGAGTGTTCCCAACCCCTTCACGACACAGGGAAAATGGCAGGTTTTCATTTTTTTAATTTATTTTTTTCCCAGGCTGTTCGAATTCACTTTGTTTGGCCTTGGTGTGACTTCACTTTTTTGCCTATTTTGAATTACCTTATATAGCCCGAGGTTAAGTTTAATGTATCATGTATTGATAAACAAATTAACGGTGCTTAAAAGAACCTATGTTAACTTGTCTAGGGTATTCTAAATTATTTTTAACTCGCCCATCTTATTTAACCTAACCTGCCTAAATGCATCATAATATAGCCTAACCAAACCTAACTTACTGTAACCTTCCCTAACGTAACCTCACCTGTTCAAAAGTTAAGAATTGTATCCTCTCTGGTAAAATAAAGTTCCCTATACCCTGAGAGACTTCTGAATAATGGTGGTAGAGCTTTCCCACGCTCCACCTCGATATAATATACAGATCAGACCCGGTTCATTTTAACATTTCAAACAACGTTTAACCCTTGGCTGACATCAACGGTGGGGCGCTGAACCCAAAGAGAATAAACCTTAAGCCGTAAAAGTGACCCAACAATCACCTTCTTTTTCTTGGCACTAACGCCCTTATCTCGGGATGACAATAGGAATCAAAATCCCTAACGTGTGTGTGCGGAGAAGAGGGCAGTTGTCATGAGCATGTGTAGAAATTTTGTCTCTGAAATTTATGTCCCGCAGTGTTTTCAAGGTGTGAAGAAACCTGGTATAAATGTCACTTCCCAGCATGTCTTCAGCCTGTGCTCAGCGGGTTGCTCTCTGTCACAGCTGCTCAACAACTCCGCCTCTTGCGACCGTCGTGTTATCCGAGGGGAAAAGTTTACAAAGTACATCCACTATTTAGCGAAGTACCACCATTATATATATTGTGTACGAAGTGAAAAGTGTGGAAAAGTCACTGTCGCGGCGAGTATTTCATCCCCAACACTTACATCCTGAACCTATTCGTAAATTCAGGAACACGACAGAGAGGCAATGCAAGAGAGGAGTTGCCATCTGGTGGTCACTGTTGAAACCGAGTACACACACACACACACACTCACACCTCAAGTGACCCCATGCTAGGCAGAGTGGTGAACCCAACACACACAAACACACACACAAACACACACACACACACATATACACACACACACACACATACACACATACACACACACACACATACACATACACACACACACACACACACACACACACACACACACACACACACACACACACACACACACACACACACACACACAACGACAGCACCCTTGCACGGTATAAAACTTCGACCCCCAGGTGTTATGATGGACTCCAGGAATCCCGTATTCGTAAAGTAACCAGGCAACTGTGTTAGCTAAAGGGACAAAAATGATGTACCCCTGTCTGTGGTCGTCGCGTTATGGGGTCGTGCATGGGTAATGTTGTGTGTTCGTCCCTAGGCTCCTCCTCCTCCTCCTCTACCTCCTCCTCCTTCTCCTCCTCCTCCTCCTCCTCCTCCTCCTACACAAACACACACACACACACATACAGCCGTCCAGTGCAGCCACATACATTGTTGCTGCTGATTATTATTTACTGCATCATTGTGTGGGTGAGAGTGGTTGCCGGGGGACGCTTCACACCTCCGCCCTCACAACGTAAAATAATGCCGGCTCGGATTCTTTGGATTTGCTGTCGAGTTGATTAAGGCAGATAGGGTTATGGGTTTTATGGGTAGTTTGTTAGGTGTGAGGAGAGGAGTGAGTGTGGGGGCTTACAGTGAGAAGAGAAGAGCATGAGGGAGGGACGAGAAAAATGTAAGAGGTAAAATGAGATGAGGGAGGGTTGAGAAAAGAGGTAGGTGACTGGTATAGTGGGACATTCACACTCTTGCATCTGCTGGTGATAAACAAAACAAATTATTCTCTGTTAAGTTATTGTAATTAGTTGCTCTATAATTTTTTTTTTTTGGAATGTTCAAATTATATGATCCTTTTCATTTCTTCTCTCATTATCTCTCTACTTCCCTTCTTTTCCTCTCCACCTCCTTATTTCTCCACTTCCCTACCTTTCCTCCCCACCTCCCCATCTCTCTATTTCCTCTTCCTTCCCTTCCCTCCCCATCTCCCTATTCCCTCTCCTTTCCTCCCCATGCACCACCCTATCCTTCCACTGTTTAATTCTCTCTTCCCCACCAACCAACCAACCCATTCAATTCGTCTCCTCTCAACATTCATCTCCTCCCCAGCATCTCATCTCTCCATCACCACTTCTTGTCACCTTTACAACCCTCTCAGACGTGCTTCCTTATACTTACTCTGTGCAGTTCTTTCCTGTCCCACTTCTGTTGCTCTCCTCTCCCACCACTACCACCACCATCACCACACCATTCCTCACCACCACCACACCATTCCTCTCCACCACCACCACCACACCATCACCACACCATTCCTCTCCACCACCACCACCACACCATCATGTGTTTCACCCTTCCTAGCTCTTCACATCCATCCTCCCTCAACTCTCTTTTCCTCCACAATCTCCTCTTCCTACAAACTCCTCTTCTCTCATCCTGAATCATATGACGTACAAATCACATGTGTTGCTCAGATCCTCTATATATATCTAGTATGTATACAAATAATAATAATAATAATAATAATAATAATAATAATAATAATAATAATAATAATAATAATAATAATAATAATAATAATAATAATAATAATAATAATAATAATAGAAATAATAATAGAAATAATAGAAATAATAATAATAATAGAAATAATAATAATAAAAATAATAATTATTATAATTATAGAAATAATAATAGAAATAATAATAGAAATAATAATAATAATAGTAATAGTTATAATAATGATAGTAATAATAATGATAGTAATAATAATGATAGTAATATTGATGATAGTTATAATAATGATAATAATAATAACAATAACAACAATAATAATATCCTCTGATCCGTATCTAAATTGCGTGGGGTATATGGGTGAGGAAGGGTGCAAGTTGACCATGTCCTAAGCCTCTTATATCAGCATCTTGTGACGTTTTAGTGGGTCACTCCTCCACCACCACGACACACCTTAAAGATCTTATTGTCCCCTGGTGAATACGAGAAGGCAGAAGAATCCCGAACGTAAGGGGAAGTTTTATACTTTTGAAAGATTGGAGTGCCTTCATTCCTTCTAAAAGTATATATCCCATCCAGGAAACAGAACATACAGACGAACAAAAATAATGGTGTTCTGTTGCTTGGAATAGTTTGGAGGAATCATTTACTCCAGTTTTTTAGACAACGTCCCTCATTAATAAGGAATAGTATTTTGACTATGTATGTTTTTTATGTTTTAAGGCAAAGCTGATCACAGATAAATCCTATACATGTCCCAATACGAGATAAAATATATTAACAAAAACACGCGCATCCAACAGAAAAAATAAAGAATAATATATTTATATAAAAAAAACGATAAAGGAGAGACTCGAGTGTATATAAACAACTGATAAAATAATAATAATATAAATGATATAAATATAAAACAATAATGGAGAGATTCGAGTGTATATAAATAACATAATAATAATAATAATAATACAAATGACATATAATGAAAACAACATTGATGGAGACTCGCATATATAAGAAAAAACAAAATAACAGAATGAATGCAGTAATATTATATATACGACTCTTGACAATACCAAAGTGTTTCGAGTGAACACAAGGACGAGAAATAAACGTATCAATCTGTACAGCGAGGATTAGGGGGGGGAGAGGGGGCATGGGGGGGGGGGGAGAGGGGGGGAGAGGAGGGGAGAGGGGGCAGGAGGAGGGGGAGAAGGGGCAGGAGGAGGGGTGGAGAGGGGAGTTGAGGGTATGGCCACGTTCCTCTGATAACATCGCCGTGGCAGAAAAAGAAGCCTTGCAGTTATCGCCAATTGTAGTAGAGGTGATAAAACGAGAACCCACAGTCTAGACGATAGTGACATAAACTTGTTACACCTTATACTTGGTAACACTTATATCTGGTAACACTTATACCCGGTACCACTTATACCCAGTACCACTTATACCCAGTACTAATCAAACAGTGTAAATTCAATGTTAGTTTTAAATGGGGTAATTCACTTTTGTTACATTGGAGTACCTTCATTCTTCCAAAGTGTGTCAGGAAACAGGACCAGGTGAAGAAATTTAATAATATCCTGTTGCCTGGAATAGTTTGGAGGAATCAGATGCTCCAGATTTGCTACCGTAACACTATACTTCCTCCTTTATTTAAGCGTTACTTACGGATACTATCATACGCAAATACTACGACAGGAATGTTCAGTATAGTTTCCCTGTTCTCAATATATAGGACACAAGGTAATTATAAAGTAAAGATATCGTGTGTGTATGTATTATCGAAACACAAAAATAATAAAAAAAAAAACAATAATAATAAAAAAATTCGTACACACATTGTTTTCGAGGGTTTGCCAATATAGAGGAATGATAACACTACTTAAATGCAATACAACATTATTATTATTATTATTATGTTAGTTATTTTGTTAACTAATCACCGAGAATAATGAATGACCTCTCTTTCCATATAGTCTGCAATGGGTAAGAATTTATGTGGCCAACTGAACTTACCAAAAGGCATGAACAAGAAAGCGACAAGTATGATATTATATTTTGCTCTCAGAATATTTATTGTGGACTTACCAGAAGGCTTCACTTAGAGACGAGATAAAAAATAGTATATAATGCGTTTCCCAAGTCTAATATTATGCATTTACCTGAAGATATCAATAGGCGACACGATAATAATACGTTTTCTGAGACTTAATGTACTGTATATATACCCCAAGTGTGGTCTTAATCTCTCTCTCTCTCTCTCTCTCTCTCTCTCTCTCTCTCTCTGGTTCGACCCGTGCATTCCATCGCGTTGAGGGACGTTGTTTAGCTCGCAACACTTAAAGGGATTATCGCGGCGTGGCCAGGGGAGGCAGAGGGACACCAGTTTTCCCGGTGAGCTGCGACTTGTTCCTCTCTGTATCGTCCGTCCAGAGTGGGCGAGATATATAAAATACAGTCTTGTGTGTGTATATTCTTCTCTCTCCTCTCCTCTCCTTCCCTCTTCATGAAAAAGTTGTGCTAATGATTATGTTTTCCTCGGTGTGTGTGTGTTGAAGAAGTTGTATGTAAGTGTGGATTTTTGTTTATTCATGTGTTATTGTGTGTGTGTGTGTGTGTGAGTGTGTAAAGAGTATACTGTAGTGTAATATTCAGTCGTCAAATGTTTATATCTGTGTGTGGTATTATGGTGGGACGGAGGTGTGTGTGTGTGTGTGTGTGTGTGTGTGTGTGTGTGTGTGTAGGGTAACGTCGTTGTTGTTCTGTTGTTGTATTCTCTCCCGGCATTGCTATATTTTTCTTTACGACTTCCAGCTTCCCGGTAAAATGTTTCGCCGTAAAGATAGTGGTCGGTGGGATGGAGGAGGAGGAGGAGGAGGAGGAGGAGGAGAAAGAGGAGGTTGTGCAACACCTGTACAGTCAACATAAAAACTATTGGGCCATATACCAAGTAACCCTATATACACGACGAAAAATCTCGGCTTACGTGAGATGTGAATGTTTAATAATAGAAAACTCATAGAATTAATGTATGTTGCTAAACTACTAAACCTGTTGTGATAATAATTTGCCATACATAGTCTGTAGCGATACCTGTCGAATACTAACATATATAAAATACTTAAGGAAATACTCTTGTGATCAATTTGGAAACTACCCAATTTACTCTTACTATATCAGGAAACAAACGATCTCATATCTACGCAGCATATTAATAATGATAATGTTTCGTAGCATATTAATAATGATAATGTTTCGTAGCATAATTTTTGGAGGAAGCACCGGGTAGCCCTCCATGCAATCAGACCACACAAGTTAAGCAATTCGTTTCAATTTAGTTTTGTCTCCATTGGACCATAGATGTTCGATCATTCTCTGGCTGACCGTAGAAAGAGACACGTCCCTCCTCGCCCTCCTGACCTCTTCCTCATTTTTCCACCTCCTTTCTTCCATCTCCGTGTCCCTACCGACCTGCCCCATTCATCACAGAGACAACCTAACATATCCCAATCGTATTATCTGTGTATTGGTGCATAATGTGTATTGGTGTATAATGTGTATTGGTGTATAATGTGTATTGGGACATAATGCTATATAGCAGAGAACATACATAGACTTTAAAAATCGACGTGA
Organism: Petrolisthes manimaculis; assembly: GCA_034508575.1. NCBI lineage: Eukaryota > Metazoa > Arthropoda > Malacostraca > Decapoda > Porcellanidae > Petrolisthes > Petrolisthes manimaculis. The sequence goes on from JAWZYT010002284.1 coordinate 27,418, forward strand.
CACCAACATATTATTATTATTATTATTGTATTTTTTGTGTTTATTATCATATTCTTAACTTCTCATGCGAAGGCCATATCATCAGAGATATATAATTTTTATCATGTCAAACCCTTTCAAAAACGATGTACTGTAGATAATTTTGTCGTATGTTTTTACAATGTCAGGTATATTTACTAGGTTTACTATAAGGATCTTTACTTACGACAACTTCTCGAAATACAATATTTACAGTCACTATAAAAAGAACTTTATCCATTTCTTCCTTTCTCCTTCACCCAGTACTCTTCCTCCCATTTCTTCCTTTCTCCTTCACCCACTACTCTTCCTCCCATTCCTTTTTTCTCCTTCCTCCCATTCCTTTTTTCTCCTTCCTCCCACTCCTCACCTTTCCTTTTCCTTCTTCCATTTCTTTCCTCCCTCTCCTCTTCTTGCCTCACCTTACCTTTCTCCCACTCCTCCTCCTCCTCCTCGTCTTCTATCTGGCAACCCCTGGCAGGCAGTATCCTTTGGTGTCAATTTAGGACGTAACGCATAAAAGGATTAGTAGAAAAGGAATGTTCCTGAGTGATTTCTTCCTCTGGCCTCCTCTAAAGGTGCTTCATTCAGGCCTGATGTGTGTTTTTGTGGCCTCTAACCGCGTCCCTGTCTCGTCCACACTGGGGCTTAGAGAGATTCCACTGTATTCACCTCAAGAGCATATAGAGTGGACTTGTGTTGGACCTGTGTGTTCACTTTGGTTCACTCTTTGTTGGTGCTCTGTTCAGGTCATGATATACTCAGTTTTCGTCTCTTGTTCCGTCTCCTTTTTTAGTTCTCGTCCATGGTTTGGTGTTGCGTGTTGTGTTCACTCTTTGTTCACGCTCTGTTCACTCTTTGTTCACGCTCTGTTCATCCTGTTTGTAGTCGTCTACATTTACAGGACATCTGCTTTGTTCAGTCCTTTTAAGTTTCTCTTCACGCTTCCCATGTTCTTTGTTCATTCTCTATAGTCTCGTGTTTGGGGATGCATGTTCACTGTTTGTTCATGTTATGTTCACTGTTTGTTCATGTTATGTTCACTGTTTGTTCACGCTCTGTTCAGTCTGTCGTAATAGTCTCATTTAAATGGGTTTCTTCTTCTTTGGTCCATTCATTTAATTAAATCTTTGCCTTTACGCTTCCCACTTTCTTTGTTTACTCTTTGATCAGGTTATATCATTTCTTTTACATACTGTTTACTTTCATTTTGTGTGCGTGTGTTTGTGTGGGTGTATGTCTGTCTGTGTTGCTGGTGTGCTCATGTATACACACACACACACACACACAAACAAAAATTATATTATCATAAGGTTTGCTTTCAATACATAATATTTTTATACATGTGTGAGTGAGAAAAAAATACGACAGAGCTGTGTTGGAACCTCGCTTATTATTATGACCTCGAATTTTACACGTCACGGGTGGTGGAAATACTTGGGTTTATTATATCCCTTGCAACAAAAGTCCTCAGTGGGTTTACAAATGATGTGTAATGTGGCGTCACCCCGCCGGTGTGGAAATATGGCTTCCGTCCCTCAACCCACCCAGGAATGTGTTGTTGTGATTTGGTCAGTGATGAGAGAGAGGGTTGAACATGGGAGGGTTGTCGAGGGGAAGTGTTAACCAGTGACGAGTAATTGTGATGAAATTCCTGTTTCTATTCACACCTGCATGAGCGGATTTGACCCTTTACAAGTTTACACGATGGAATGTCTCTTACGTTTTGAATCGTTTGGCTTTAGTCCGCCACTACCACTATCCCCAACTACCCCATCCACCACTACCCCATCCACCACTACCACTATCCCCATCCACCACTACCATTATCCCCATCCACCACTACCACCACTATCCCCATCCACCACTACCACCACTATCCCCATCCACTACTACCACCACTACACCACCACTACCCCAACCCCCATCCACTACTACCACCATCCACCATCGCTACCCCTATCCACCCCCATCCACCACCACTACCCCATCCACCACTACCCAGACCCCTACACCAGTTCTTGTCCCCCCTTTTCCTTCCTTTCAGTTCACCATTTTCTGTAGTGCCTTTCCCCGCCTCCGGACCAGCCAAAGAAAACGGACGGGGGGATGTATGCGGTCAACTGGTGTGTGTGTGTGTGTTTTTGTGTGTGTGTGTGTGTGTGTGTGTGTGTCTCCAACTCGGGTCTAACCGCAGAGGTCGACCGCACACACTTGTTTGTTTCTTCCCCCCCCTCCAACCCCCCCTCCGCAAGCCCCCCTTCCCCCCTCAAGCCCCCCTTCCCCCCTCAAGCCCCCCTTCCCCCCCCTCTTCACCACCACCAGCAGCGGCCATCTTGTGTACAACTTACAAGTGGAGGAAAATGTCTTGAAAGTGTCTTGACTTGGAATAAAGATGTCGGTGGGTAAATGCAGGCCAGGGGGTGAGGAATGTTTAGAGAGAATCTTCTTTGTGGGTGTGGGTGGTTTTTTTTTTTTACATTGTTGTCTCATTCTTTTAACTTTCATTTGTGTTTTTGTGTCTCTTTTCTAATATCCATCTTTCGTTATTCATTTTTTTTTCTTTTGTTTAGTCCTTTTTTTAATTTTCTTTTGTTTTTTGTCTATTATTCATTTTTTTTTGCTTTCTCTCTCTTTTTTTATCATTCTTTCGTTTGTCTCTTATAAAAAAAAATGTCGCTCACTTTAAGTTCACCAATTAAATCTTCTGAAACTATACGAAAATATCTAGTTGTAAAATGTGGGTTTACAAAAGGCATTGCTTATTTCTCGTACAAACATAACATGAAACCTGTATTATGCATATGTGAAAGCATACACACGCATACATTCACACACACACACAAAAACACACACACACAAAAACACACACACACACAAAAACACACACACACTACCTTGGACAAACCCACTCATACATCAACAACACCAACCAAGTGTCCCCGTGAGGCCATGGCTGACCGACCCACCGACCGACCCACCCCGGATCTTCCTCCTCCTCCTCCTTCCCTCTCTCTGTTTTTCTGGTCTGGCGTTCGTCGTTTTTATGGCCCACTCTTTCTCCTCTCCAGGCCACAGTCTTTGTAGGCTGGAACCCTCATTTCTTTGCTCTTCTCAGCCCTCCGTCCACCCTCTTTCATCCCGTTTATTGCCCGTACGTTTGGCGACAATGTAGGCAACTTTAGCACCTGCGCTTAATCCGGAAGCTTGTGGGTTTTGTGAGTCAATGGGAACTCAAAAGTTTTACCCCGAGGAGCTAACTAGTTGGAGGAGGAGGGGTTGTAATGTAGTGCCTGCCTGATGAGAGAAGAAGGAAGGAAGGAAGGAAGGACCCCACCACACCAGCCTCGTCCTTCTTAACCCACCACAACCCAACCCCCTTCCTTTTTAGCCATATCCTTCACTGTGCTGTCCAGATTCCAGAGGGGGTCACAAGCACCAAATACACACACTCTTCCTTTCCTGTAACCCCATTCCCCTTCCTCCTGCCCCCTCGCCACACACACACAAGTACGTATACTGTATATAATCTACTCCTTCTGTCTCCCGTATGGTACTTTTCCCATCAACATACACTCCTCCAATGTAATTCTCTCTACATTCATATCGTCTCAGTACATTTATTCCGTTTCACCACTTCCTTCCATTCCCGTCTCCCACTAAATCTCATGACCCCTTCCACCATGTAACATTTTTCACATCTTCCCCATACTCCCCCACCAACCACTCCACGTGTGCTCTTCTCATTAAATATTCTCCTATACGTACCGAGTCTACACATGCACTAATTCTTCCACTCGTTCCCTCACCTGTTATTCCTTGTTATTCTCCCTTTTCACATTTCCCTCTGCTCTCACTTTCTTCGTACTTTCCCCACTGCCTATATACATGTTTCTCTCCTCCTCCTCCCTCTCACCTGTCCTCCCCTCTCCTTTCATGTTCGGTCCTTCCACTCACCTCTGTTTTCTCTCCCTCATATACTCTATCCATTCCCTACCCCCCTCTACCTTCCCCACACTTCCTCTCCTCGTCCACATACTCCCCCCTCACCCACATACTCCCCCCTCACCCACATACTCCCCCCTCACTCCCCTCTCACTCCTCTTCCATTCCCCCTCCCTCTGCCTTGGACACAGGGGAGGGACGACTGGGACTCATCATTAGAGAACCGTTTGTAACACATAATAGGATTAAGTTTAGGTGAAGGAGAGGGTCATAAAGGAGTGTTGGTCTCTCTCTCTCTCTCCCTCTCTCTTTCTGTGTGTGTGTGTGTGTGTGTGTGTGTGTGTGTGTGTGTGTGTGTGTGTGTCTGTCCCCGTTTCAGGTGAACACGGGAGGGAGAAAGAACCGATGATGAAAATAGGAAAAAAAAGAAAAGAAATGGATTGGGGAGAAAAACAAAGGTTGGGTAGGAAACGCATTTGGCCTCAGAAGAAAGGTTAATTGGGTTGGTAGACAATATATATGCAGTATCCTGACTATACACATACGTCATGAAACTCACGCCAGGTAGTGTCACCAACTCATAGCTTATAATTATAGAGGATGCCCGACTACAATAGACCATTCTCAAGATGCTGCAGTGAATGACGATAAAGTTGCTCTCTCCAGGTAAGCTAAGCTGGACCGGGGCTTGGACAAGGAAAGAGGCAGAATGGATGAAATGAGTGTTGTTGTGGGTATAGCAAGGTAGTAATCGGTGGAGGAAGGTGGTAGTGGGGGTGGGTAACAAGGTAGGAGACAGAGTGAAAGAGTGTTGGGGGTTTAGTAAGATAGGAGACAGAGTGAAAGAAGAGTGTTGGGGGTTTAGTAAGATAGGAGACAGTGTGGAGGAGGGTGGAGGTTTATCAAGGTAGGAGACACAGTGAAGGAAGGGGTTGGGAGGGTTGGAAGAGGGGTGAGGCAAGCAGGGAAGTTAAACGGGGCTCAGACGTCTCAGTTGATTTTTGTGGTGGATGCGACATGAGTCAGACACACAGTCACACAAACCCACAAACACATAGAAACTCACCCATGCAGACACACATACACATGTACACACACAGAGGTACACACACAGAGGTACACACACACATTCACACATACACACTGGTACACACACACACACACACACACACACACACACACACACACACACACACACACTGGTACACACACACACTGGTACACACACACACACACAGGTACACACACACACTGGCACACACACACAAACACACGCCTCAGAGCAGGTAATCCTCATAACAACACCTTCACCTGCAAAGTGGAAAGTCGTCAGCCGAGGCATTACACTGGCTTGACACTCGTGGATCTGCGCAAATTCCCATTCAGCGCAACACACCAACAACCAGCCTGCGCCCGACACCGCCAAAGCCCGCGACAGCCCCCCCCCCCCCCACACACACACACACCGTCCATTGATACCATGATGCAACAACCTAAGTCTGCGTGTGTGTGTGTGTGTGTGCCTTGTGAATAAAATTATGTAGAAATGTGCAAGTGAGTTTGCATTACTTTGGGGGCTTATCACGGTGGTATTGTGGCGTCAAATCTTCTTTCACACGGCTGGAAACTAAGACCTGTGATACATACCCTGCCGAATTCCCAAGTCTCTCGGTGCTCGGGGGGATGACTGGCTCTATGTTATGTGTGTGTGTGTGTTGTGTGGGTGTGTGTCTTCTTTATGTAATGTAATATTTTCAGTCCCTTGTTAAATGAATGTGTGTAATACTATACTTTGCCTACTCTAATCCCATGCATGCAGTTTCAACTCATCCAAGTTTATCTGACTTTACCTGACTGTCGTAATCTCATTTGGAATATAATTTAGATGATGTTGCCTCGCCTCAAAAAGAAGATTCCCTCCACAACGAGAGACTTTGGAATAATACCCGCCACCTCAACTGTAATGTAGCATTTCACACGGGTATTAGCTGATGACTCTATTATATATACACACGTGTGAATATATATACTGTATATGTGTCTGCGTCTCTGTCTGTGTGTGTGTCTAGGATGCCTGCATTTACAGTATGTATTTCTATGAAGACAGACTAGACACAATTGTTTTTGAAGCCATCACACACACACACACACACACACACACACACACACACACACACACACACACACACACACATCTTTACTCTAAGGTGTGTTGTGTGCTTGAAATTGTGAGGTGTTGTGAGTAAATGCATGTGTATGTGTGTGTTTATATATATGTGATTATGTGTATACGTATGAGTGTATATTTATTTGATCAAGATAAGTTTGTTGCAATGATCATTCACTGATATATTATAAGTACTATTAATTCTCATATAATTTGGTCCAGCACCCCTCGAGATGTCCACAAATGTACTACGAAACGTTTTAAAAGAAATTCACCACCTGCTTTCAATTACGACAACAGAAACGCCCTCTGAAAACCTCTTTACTAAGGATTTCACTATATGATACTCTGATAATGTAGACACTGGTGACGTGATCAATGTTTTAGTATTATATATAGAACTAATAATATCATGGGACATTATAGCATCACCTGGACTGTTTCATTTTATCCAGGGTAGGTTATATTAGGTTAGGTTGAGTTATGTTAGGTTTAAATAGGTTGGGTTGGGTTGAGTTGGGTTGAGTTGGGTTGAGTTGGGTTAGGTTTGGTTATGATAGGTTGGGTTTTGTTAGGTTTGGATAGGTTAGTTTAGGTTAGGTTTGGTTAGGTTTTGCACTTGTCAAAGATCTCTTTGCTGTGCATTGTTCTTAGTTATCTTGCCTCGATCTCGTTTTTCCTTGAAATTGTCGTATTATTTTGTCCATGTTTCATGAAATTATTTGTTTGCATTCACTCAATTATTTATTGCATTATTTTTTTCCTGTCATCTTGATTGTTTGTAAAAATATTGTTGACACTTAACATCACTTACTTCCATCACGCTGACACTGGCTCTTATCATACATACTACATATTCTATTATCTTTCCTTTCCTCTCCACATCCCTTCCTGTGTTGCCTCTTCCCCTATTCCAAACATTATTCACCTACCAATGCTTCCCTTCCCTACTGTCCCTCCTTTCTTCTCTTTCCTATCCACGTCCTTTCTTGTGTTGCCTCCTTCCCTATTCCAAACACTGCTCACCTTCCCCTTGCTTCCCCTCCCTACTGTCAGCTTAGCCCTTCACTCAGCAGAGGATTCCGGGTCTGTTCGGATCTCCTCGGAGGTCATTTCGGCTCCTCGGTGGATGCTTCACACCTCAGAGCGTATGCAAAAGTGTTAGTTTTTCAAAGACCTGCTTGCTGATGCCAAAGGGACCTGTCTTGTACACCTCCATTCCTCCCCTTTGCCACCAGGCCATAAGGGTCGTTTTTCAAGGTTCCGAGTGAGAGTCAGACACGCTCCTTTTCCGTATGCTCAAATGACCAACCTGGAGTCCATATCAGTCCCATTGAATCGGCCAATAGCCAAGTGTACAGACCGAAAAATGGACTTTGCACTTCTCAATCGCCTGGGGAGCTCAGACTCTTCTTTCCAATTTTCTAACCACTTCGTTCTTCTTCAACGTCACCCTGGAGCTGAAGAGTGTGTCACAGTTGGATAATACACACACACATACATACACACACACACACACACACACACACACACACACACACACACACACACACACACACACACACACACACACAGAGAAATAAACTCAGAAAAACATACACACACTCACACACACAGTCGCTTCTACTCAAATGATCGGAGGACTGAAGAAAAAAAAAAAAACACGCACACAAACACATCGCGGCTTCATGGAAGAGGGATAAGGGGGATTATTTAGCGAGCCTGCAAGAGCCAGCCACGAACTCACTCACTCAACATTGACCCTGTAGGACGTCGGAGCTTAATACATTCTCCCCGCCGATGCTACACGGCCGTTTGTCGTAATCCAACCCCTCCTCCTGTAGTACCCCTCTCTCCTCCTCTCACAGTAGACAGAGGAGTGACCAGACTTTTCACAGGTTTTCGTTCACGTCACATCTAGAAACGACAACGACGACCCCCTCTTTCTATCTCTCTCTGTTTCTCACACACTCACTCTCACACACACACATACACACACACTCTCTCTCTCTCTCACACACACATACACTCTCTCTCTCTCTCTCTCTCTCTCTCTCTCCCTCACACACTCTCTCTCTCACACACACACACACACACACACTCTCTCACACACACTCTCTCTCCCACTTTGGACGATGAATTTCTGAAATGTGTCGAATCCTTACGGGAAGACAAAAGGGGGGACGAGGGCATTCATTGTATTGGGCATTTCACGGCAAGCTGCATTACGTCTATAGACTCTTCTTTGGTTTCTTTTAGGTGCACTTTGTATCCGTGTTCATCCCTCCCTCTCTCTCTCCCTCCTTCCCTCCCTTCCTTAGATTCACATACACACACACACACACACACACACACATACATTTATACTCTCGCACACACACACACACACGTACATATTCACATACACAAACACAAACATTCACACACACACACACACACGTACATATTCACACGCACCAACACATACACACATATTCACACACACAAAAACAGATTCTCTCTCTCTCTCTCTCACACACATAGATAAAAAAAAGTAGCCATCTTTTTAGTCTTTTTCTCCCTTTTCCTTTTTGTCTAGTTATCTTTTATCTATCTATTTTATGCGTCTATTTATATGTGTGTGTGTATGTGTGAGTGTATTGTATAAGCGTTGGTATTTGTGTGTATATATGTGTAAGTATTTGTGTGTGTATATGTGTTTATAAGTATTTGTGTGTGTATATGTGTTTATAAGTATTTGTGTGTGTATATGTGTTTATAAGTATTTTTGTGTGTATATGTGTTTATTAGTATCTGTGTGTGTGTATGTGTAAGCATTAGTATATGTGTGTGTGTATATGTCTTAATATTTGTGTGTGTATGTGTGTCCACCTTTACGACTTGCCTTAATTAAAAAGTAAAGAAAGAACAAACACACACACACACACACACACACACGTACACACACACAGTAGATGAGAAGTATAGGCCACCCACCAACACCAACACCAACCACCAACACAATCAATAACCAACACCAACACCAACATCAACATCAACATCAACACCAATACATAGGGATCAATGAAAGTCCAATAGAATAAAGAGGACCAGCCCGTCTCTATAGAAGGCAAGGGTGGCAAGCAATGGATACCAAGACATAATAATAATAATAATATCCACAGTCCACAACCATTATTCACCACAGTAACATTGACACAGTATATTCACAGTACACAATCATTATTCACAGTATATACAATTCACACACACAGTATATTCACAGTACACAATTATTATTCACAGTACATACAATTCACACACACAGTATATTCACAGTACACAATCATTATTCACAGTACATACAATTCACACACACAGTATATTCACAGTACACAATAATCACTCACATGCAGTACCTATATTTTTCACAGTATGAATGAAGTGAAATGAAGTGATATGAAGTGATATGAAGTGATATGAAGTGATATGAAGTGATATGAAGTGATATGAAGTGATATGAAGTGATATGAAGTGATATGAAGTGATATGAAGTGATATATAGTGATATGTAGTGATATGAAGTGATATGAAGTGATATATAGTGAAATGAAGTGATATATAGTGAAATGAAGTGATATGAAGTGATATGAAGTGATATGAAGTGAAATGGTGCACCCACTTAACTAGACATATTTTCTGGAGACTGTTCATGTGCAATCCATCACCAATTCAATATTACTCTCTCTCTCTCTCTCTCTCTCTCTCTCTCTCTCTCTCTCTCTCTCTCTTAATAATGTCCCCACACACACCTTGTTTACTTTCTGACCTTTGCATGGATATCCACAAACCCATTCACTTACAACTACTACTATTATTATATTCTCATTCAGCCATAATTATAATATATCATTCACTTCACCCATTCATTATTTGGTTTACTCACTATAGGCTACTCATGCAGGTGTATTGTCTCATTCATTCATTCATTCATTCATTCATTCATTCATTCATTCATTCATTCATATGTTATAATTATTTGGACCTCCTTACTCATTCATTCATATGTTTTCCCTGGACCTCCTTACCTATACTCACTCTTTCATTCATTCATATGTTTTATTTGGACCTCCTTACCTATACTCACTCTTTCATTCATTCACCAATACTCATACTACTACTACTATTATTAAGCACTATACCTTCACATATATACTGTATATACCCTTCACTTTGGCCAACAAAAGAACACTTATCTGAGAACGGTTTTATGTGTAGTGTGTCCGCGTGTATGAGCTATGTGCGTGTGAGTTGTGTGTTTGTGTGTGTGTGTGTGTTTGTGTGTGTGTGTGTGTGTGTGTTTGTATGTGTATGTGTTTGTATGTGTGTGTGTTTGTATGTGTGTGTGTTTGTATGTGTGTGTGTTTGTATGTGTGTGTATTTGTGTGTGTTTGTACATGTGTTTGTGGAAGTGTGTCCATTTAAGGGTTGTGTGTGTGTGTGTGCTGACGTGTGTTGTGTGTGTTGTGTGAGTTTGTATGTGTGTGTTGTGTGAGTTTGTATGTGTGTGTTGTGTGAGTTTGTATGTGTGTGTATTTGTACATGTGTTTGTGGAAGTGTGTCCATTTAAGGGTTGTGTGTGTGTGTGCTGACGTGTGTTGTGTGTGTGTGTGTGTTGTGTGAGTTTGTATGTGTGTGTATTTGTACATGTGTTTGTGGAAGTGTGTCCATTTAAGGGTTTGTGTGTCAGTGTTTGTGCTGACGTGTGTTTGTGTGTGTGTGTGTGTATATATGATTACCATCCTCCCCCCCCCCCACACACACACCTCCACAACAACAATATCTACACAAGCCTTGCAGGAAGGATCAATAGCACTGACTGGCAGCCTCTTCTCCTTACCTCACCTCTCTTTCCATTTACCTTCTAGTTTTCTCTCCTTGTCCATTCTTCCTTCTCCATTTTTCCTCTCTCCTTACCTCACCTCCTCTCTTTCCATTTACCTTCTAGTTTTCTCTCTCTGTCCATTCTTTCTTCTCTATTTTTCCTCTCTCCCTGTCTCGCCTCTCTTCCCATTCTTCTTTTCTTCCCACTTTTATTTAACTCATTATTATACTCTCTCTCATTATACATTCCACCCCCCCCCCCCACACACACATACACACACACACACATACACACCTTTTACTGCATCAGTCTGTCGATCAATGAGCCTGGTGTTGGAAGGAATGGAGAGAGAGCAAGAGGAGTAGGGAGTAGGGGAGATAAGAAGGGAGGCAGGGAGGGAAGTAAGGTGTGGGTAGGGAAGAAGGGAGGGTAAAGGAGAGGGAAACGAGGGGGATAAGGAAAGAACGAAGGTGAAGGAAGGGAGGAGAAAAAGGAAAAAGAAAGGATACCAGTCGTTCCACTCTGCATGTGCATCTTTTACTTATACTCTGAAAACTGTGTCGTACAATAAATAAAATAATATATTTCTGATGCTCCAGTTCACTTATCTGTGTAGCTTATGTATATATGTTTTTGTCTTTTGATTCATGACTTGGCAGGTGTGACGATAGGAATGTGTGTGTCAGTGTGTGTGTGTCAGTGTGTGTGTGTGTTTGTGTGTGTGTGTATGTATGTGTGTGTGTGTAGGATCTGGTAAACAGAAAGTTGACTCTCACACGTTCTCATTCTCAGGCACCAAAATATTTCTTCCTTGTAATATGGAAAGGGGGAAAGCTGTGACAAATTGTTATACTACCAGCCAATTTTGTACTTAATCCTGTTTGTGTGTTAGGCGGCTCTCAAAGTTAGCATTCCAGGTATGCTAACAGCGTCCCTCACTTCAGCTAATCCCTGGGAACTTGGCTTCATTCCGGTACGAATTTTGGGCCGATTTGAGGGCGGGTTCTCATAAACTGGTCAGCTGGGCAGGCGGACGGACGGCCCACCTCCGGCAGGGGATTAAGACGACAAATTTATTACCCTAGAGAGAATAGACGGCGCACGGGGCATTATTTACCAGGATGACACCCGGAGGAGGACCCCCTGGCCACTACCATCACCCCCCTCCCATACCTTACCTTCTCTCCTCCCTACATATCTATCTGCCTCAGCACTTCTGGTACACACACACACACACACACACACTCTAATATTTATACATGTATCCATTCATTCATCCTCATTTTATTATCATTTTAAATGTATTATGTATATTTTCAGCCTATCAGCTGCCATTTACCAATAAACCGTATATTATTATTATTATTTATTATTATTACACACACACACACACGGTCATTTAACCCAGCAGAGTCCAGGTATAGGCAGTCCTCGGCAGTCAGGGTTCCAGCCGTATGTAAATTTACTTTGACACTTTGGGTTATCGTGGGCACCCGTCTCATCTGTGTGTGTGTGTGTGTGTGTGTGTGTGTTTATTTGTGTGTGTGAGTGCAGGTGCGTGCGTGTGTTTGAATGTGTGTGAGTGTGTTTGAATGTGTGTGTGAATGCAGGTGCGTGTGTGTGTGTGTGTATTTATTTATACATATTTATCTATACTATAAATGACAAACCGTTCATCCAAAACCCACATTATTATTATATTCTGAATCCCCATCACCAGACGCAGGTTTTGGTAGGACGTAATTTGACGTAATAATTATACTATATCATTTACTATAAATTCCCTAAAACAAAAAAATCGGTTTCATTCCCCAAACTAAATATTCTGAATCAGCCTCGTTCACCGGCAAAGGTTTTTATGACGTAATATGACGTAATATGACGTAAATTTTGCATTAAAATGTAAAATATTCTCTTTCATGGGTTAAAATCCATAAAAAAGAGCTCGAGGATACACACTAATATAACACACACACACACACACACACACATACACACACATACAAACACACACATACACACACATACAAACACACACACACACACACACACACTATCGTCAATTATCCATGGTGTCGTGAGTGGAAGTATAGTGTTGTGAGATGAGTCTGGTCGTATAGGGTGACTGAATACTCTACTTGGTTCACCACAGTTGTGTATAGTTCACTGTCTTAATAACTATGTCAGGTTTATCACTATATCTCTCTCTCTTGATTACCATTATTAACTATCCTTATTATTATTTTTATTATATAACCTGAACGTGGTAATACAGTGTTGGCAAAAAGGGCGCTGTCACTACAATTTAAATGTATGTATACTGCCCTTCTAGTTCCAAACTTAATGCACGCGAAGTTGCACGTACATATATTTAATACTCTCATTGCAAGTATCAATGTAACGGTAACGGAATACTGCATAATTATATGTCAAATTTTTTGTTAATACCCAAACCGGAATCATTGAAAATAAAGTCTATAAATAAAACCTTGGGTCCGTGACGCTTATGAGGCCCTGAGATGGAGTGTAACATATTATTACATATATGATGGGATGGTGGAAGGGTAGGATGGCAAGTTTATTTATATATATAATTATTTATATATTTATGTATTATATAACAAGGTTTAGTCGTCGTATGCACAAAACTACAGTATCTTACTAATAATTTGTACTCCCAGGCATCGCTCCTACGTTGTATGATTTTGTATGATTCTCGGTGATTCGACAATACCGGATTCCCACGATACACATCAGTCAGTTTGAGTTTTTACACATAATCATTTTTCCACTTGGTTGTACAGGGACCAGACCACAGACAGACAGACAGACAGACAGACAGACAGACAGTCAATTTGCATACTGTATATATATTTTCATCATGTATGTAAGTATATTTTTCTTATCACATCCCAATGAAAAGATCAACATGCCTTCAATGTCCACTTAATTTAGATAATTAGGAATAAACTAATATTTTCTCTGTTTAAAAGGAAATGATAAACCAACATCCATGATAACACTGAGGTCCTTAAAAGGGTACGTACGGGTATATTTTGTTTTTACATATTTGGGAGATATTTATTCCTCCAAACTATTCCCAGCATCAGGCCACTCTTATTTTTTGTTAATCTGGTTCCGTTTCCTGGCATACTTTGGATGACACAAGATACTGTAATGTACCAAAAGTATTATTCTCCCCCCTAATGTATGTATGGATGGAGGTGTGAGTCTGTGAGAGCGTCCTGCCTCTCACTAAGTGGCTACTGACCTCACACTCCTCATTTTCTCACCCAGCCATTGACCAGGGGATCTAAAGGTGTGAAAGTTGGACCCTCCGTGACCGCCTTCCTGACCCCATTAAAGAGATCTATAGAGTAGTAAATTATAAGTAGAGTGAGTCTGCTTCATTGAGAGCTTATAAGATGGACATTCTTCCTGGGGGGTCAGTCCTCACAAACTCCATGTGTATGTACAGTTGCCCACACATGAATCTGGTGTGGCTCGTTACTTGTAAGGTGGTGGATACAAAGGGAAGGTAAGTGAACAAAATAGGTAGGTAGTTTGTTGACAGGCAGACAGTAAAATATTATTACTGTCTGCCTGTCAACAAGCTATAAGATTTGCACACTTTCCTCCCTGTTGTAGCTACTGTACCTCACAAGAAGCGAGACGTACCAGCTTCATGTGTGGGCAACTGTACACCCTTAGACTAAAGTCCTGTCCATTGCCACCAGAGGTCAGTGGAATCGTGTGGTTTGTGATGCAGTATACGTAAATAAAATTATAGTCTTTATCATCCAAGGCTACTGAAGATGATGCTGGAATGGCTGAGTATCCTTTCCTTTCTTTGGCCTCCATCTGATCCAATAATTTACAAAGTTGTATACCTAGTACCTAATTGTAGAAAGTGTAGTATACTGAATAATAATATGCATGGAACAGAACGACGAGGAGTGGTTGAATATTGAGTCACTATGTATACAAGGTGGTGGTGTATATTTATTGTGTATGGAAAGAGTGTAATAACCATGATGCTATTCTTTAGGGCCTTCTTATTCTCAAACATCTTGTGTATTGGAGGTGGATTTCCTGATAGTATTTTTATGTAAGAGTGGCATAAGTATTATTAATTTTTTCCCACCTGCAAGGGTAGATAGATATATGGCACCTCTAATCCTCAGTTATTAATAGACAAGGCCAGTTTAGGGTCAGAAGGGCAATATTAAAGGTCAAATCAGGTCAAACCAGCCCTTAACCTCAGTCCAGGGATATGGGGGAGGGAGGTCATATACGTCCCTTAATTTAATCCCCTTAAGGTGGTCATTATTTTCTTGTCAGGGAAATTAAAGAAGGTCCCTGATGCCTTCCTTCACCTGTGCTATAAAACAGATCCATTAATTATGCATTATGGAGTAGCCTGTTGTTTCCTGGTATAATTTGGAGTAACGAGTAAACTTTTCAATGAACTGCATTAAGTATATATCTTAGGAAATTATTATTTGGTGTGAATGCGTCTACATAGCCAAATATAATTCAGTATATCTCTATGAGTATGTATGTATGTATGTATGTGTATGCATTAGTGTGCATGAAAGGTGTAAGTGTTTAGTGTCACCTTTGTTAAATGTATGCGTGTGTGTATATATGCTTCTTTCATAAAAGTGTATATGAGTTTGCATATTATGTAAGCGCATGCGTGTGTGTATTGCGTGTGTGTGTGAAATGTATGCGTGTGTTTATAAATATACCTCTTTCAAAAACATGCATATGAGTTTGCATATGTAGTCATCAATGTAATGTGAGAAGCGCATGCGTGTGTGTGTGTGGTGTGTGATACGTGTGTGTGTGTGTGTGTGTCATATGAGTTTGCATATGTAGTCAATGTAATGTGAGAAGCGCATGCGTGTGTGGTGTGTGGTACGTGTGTGTGTGTGTGTCATAGCGAGGAAGGCACGCAGGCACCACCACCATCACCACACGGCATTTCCTTATCACTGGTTGAGAGCACTCCAGCAGGACATACCCCTGATCTCCCACTGCTATCTCCCCCTTATTATCACACCACCACCGACGACGACACAGATAGTGGCCCCCATCTCCAGATTGAGTGAAATCAGGGAGTGAGTGGTTATTAGGTGGGGGGGAAACGTCGCTATCAGAAGGAGAGAGAGAGATCGCAGATATTGTACCTCTCGCCCAACACCGTCACCAGCGTCCTCTCTCCCTCCCTCCCTCCACTACCACTTTTACTCCCGATTTGTAACACGTACAAACCTACACTTCTCCTTTTACGATTTATGTTCTCTGCTGGGGGAGTTTGGTTGTTGTTGTTTTTCATGTTGTTGTTGTTGTTGTTGTCTTTAGTGGACTTTGATGTTGATGATTGGTTGGTCAGGAAACTATCGCTTGCTTTAACGACACAGATGATATAAATAATGAAGGCCATCACAACCGTTATCACTATTATCATCACAACATCAGCATTACTCACACAGCGATACCATCAGTCCCACTCCCACCACTACCACCCACCACCATCATCATCATCATCATCATCACCATGCAGTCGAGATAAGGAAAATACTACGGGTATTCTAACCTATACTGTTATAACCAAATCATTATAGCGAAGGAGCATCAAATTAATAGGAAAGATTATCTGGAAACGAATATTGTCTCTACAAGTTGCCTACACACGTTGGTAAAGTATAGTTATGGTCAAAATCAAAGTCTAATAAGTACTTATTAGACCTTAGTCAAAATGTACTTCTCACGTACTCTTATGACCTTATATCATTGAGGCTTTAAAGATGTAACAGTAAAAATATCCACAAATGTATGAATGAATAATTAGAAGTAAACAGGAACTTCTTTGACATACAGTAGGCCCTAATACCAGTGTAAGTTTTTATAATTATTTAATCACAGTACATATATAATTATATATCACTAGGAATTAGTTTGAGCTGCCATTCATTCCTACTGCAACATTTAAGATTTGAAACTTATTTTTTTTGCTAGAGAGGGATACTATTATCCATCCCTATAGATATAAAAGTACTGGCCTGTGATTGACTGACTGACTGACTGGCTGGCTGGCTGGCTGTACAGAGCTTTGAGAGACTTGCCCTCTTGTCCCCACCTGCCTCATTAACCCTGACCAGGTAGTCTCAAGGTGTGAACTGATGGTAAAGGGGAGTCATATTATGGTTTGGGTAATTTGGATGGCTATAGATTCCCCCAGACTGTGCCAGACAACAAGACTTCCTCAGGATACGAGTTTGGGGAATCTGTTTTGTTGAATAGTTCGGAGGACAACTTGAACTTCGAAACTTACCCCACAACAATCGACTCCCTGTTTAATCCCCACAGAGATCTTGTCTGTCCCTGAGTCGTGACCCCCCGTAGGTCAGCCCAGGTCGGTCCTTCTCAGCACTCACAAGACCCCCACCCCCAGACCCCCCCAGATCCCCCCAAAACAAGGAGTTCCCTGAGAATGGTTTGGACAGACAGCGCGTCGCCTATTCGCTCCTGACGGGTTTACAGTGACGAGAAAAAGTTTGTATTTATAACATAGAGTTGTACAGCATGACTTGGCACACAATCCAATCAGAAACCAATGGCCCAAACCCGTATTCATCTAATTTATTGTCAACGTATAATAGAGGTTTGGTTTAGTGTCCAACTTTCTTACTTTCAGAATGTGCACATCGAGTTAGTGGTTGTAAACGTAAGCATCAAACAAACGTGGATCAGAGTTGGTTCTATTTGTTATCACTACATTATTTATATCATCATATATTCCAGGTCACAGTGTTGTTCTGTTTACGTATAGGCCAATAAATACTATATGTATAAATATATACTTCTCGTCATGGTCACCTCCACACAACAAGACCCTGATTTAATCCTTTATCCTCCGTATGAGCTTTGGTCGCATACAATTAGCCGAGTATAATGATAGACCTCACCGTGGGACAATGGACAAACCCGCTTCCGTTCACTCCAGCTGCTTAGAGTGGCGGAATTATAAGCACTTTATTAGGAATGCACTTAAAGCAAACAACATAAACTTAATAACAACAGGAATACGAACCAAACATCGTCACAAACTTTACAATTGGTCGAACCAGTGATCCCATACTTTCACAAACTACAGTAAAGCTAACTAAACTTGACCTAACCTAACCACATCTAACCTAAAGAAAAAAATAAATTATAACCACTACTTAATTAAACCTAACTATAATATCATGTTTTTTTGTGATTGGAGAAACGAAGAACTCAAATTGTTTTTCTTATGATGCAAAACTTTTGACTGTGACTGTACTACATACACGTCAAAATGGGTGCAGTTGTGTATAGGTAGGAAGGAAAGTGGGCGTATGGTAGGGTGTATTGTTGGTGTTGTTGTTGTTGGTGGGGATGGGGGTGGTAGAGGTTGACAAGAAAAGGTTTGGTTTGGATGGAAGGCAGGTGTTCTCTCTTGGGGGATGGAATGGAAGGGTCCTCTGAGACTAACTATTTCATGCTGCCCACTGACTATAACACTTAAGGGGATAAATCTGTTTAGGGTTTAAATTGGAAGGGCACTACTGTTTCCTCCAGTCTATGCCAGTAAACAACACACTTTATAGTATATGTGAATAGGGGGGTTCTGTTGCCTTGTATTGGTCAGAAGGCTACGTAGACTCCATGTACCATTGAGGATTCGACCTCCGACACCACCAACACATTTAAGGTGATAGGAAGAAGGAGTTTAAGCTGTATAGTAGGGTAAAGTGGCTTATCCCAGCGTTATACCCTAAATCCTTTAATTGTATCCCGATAAACGAGAAAGAAATGATGTCTTCTCATATTAACGGCATTACAGTAATTGCTAGTTCCGATTTCCGATGAGCAATTAACTCAATGGTCGGTGAAAAGTAATATATGTTATATATCTATCTATTTATTTATCTATCTATGTATTTAATAATCTGTATATGTCTGTCTATCTATCTACAATATCAAACCTTCAGGACCCTTACACACACACACACACACACACACACACACACCGGTTGCCAAACGAGGTATCTATCTGCCAATACACCACACCGACACACACACACCGACACACACACAACAACACGACAACAACACAACCACATTTACTCTCAAACTTGTCCAGAAACTCTCGGAGGGGGAGAAGCGTCGTCATATTCTTGGCTCCAATCAGGGAAGGCGGCATCAAACATCATCTCTGTGATTATCCCCTGCGAATAAGCATCTTAGAGCCAATCTGATTCCCTTCACACCATGTAAATTCTTGTGTGATTTCTCTCCTCTTCTCTCCCCCAGTGATGCCAAGTCTTTACCTACCTACCTACCAACCCTCGTGTTATGAATGTGTGTGTGTGTGTGTGTGTGTGTGTGTGTGTGCGTGCGTGTGTGTGTGTGTGTGTGTGTGTGTGTACATTGTAGGAACATTACCTAAACTCTTAACAAACTCTGGAGTACTGAGGTGGTCTATTTTTCAGGTATAGTTTGGAGAAATCAATAACCCTTCACTAAGCCAATATGGTTTCTTATGTTCTGTATGTCCCTTGTCGTTTCTTTAAAGTTCCATTGTTGTTATGATTTATGTTAACGCTCAACCACACATGGGAATAGAACGAGATTAGAATAGGAAGAAAATACAACTATAATAATATAAACAACGCAGAAAAGAGGATGAGAAAACAAATATGCAAAGAAAGACAATACAAGGAAGAAAACAAGGTAAAAGAAGAGACATGAAAGTTAACAATAAGCAGCGACCTCCTTCCCCCTGCTCCCTCCCTCCCCCTGCCCCCCTCCCTGCCTTCCCCCTCTTCCCCCCCCCCGCCTTCCCCCTCTCCCCCCCCCAAGCATTTCTCGTCCATCAAGTTTTGGAAGAATTAATAATTGTTGATACTCTTAAGCCTTCCTCCGCGACGCAACCAAGCGGTATCTACGCCCGCCAGAGAAACATATTGAAGGCGGCGCTCGAACCACCACCCACCACCACCACTACATGTGACGTGAGATCTGGCCTGGACGAAAGGGGTAAAAACGCCCCTATTCTCGTCTGACGGAGGGACTGAAATCTCCTGTATGTTGTGGGCGAACTAAGCAGCTTCTGACTCTAATGATAGGATATGCAGCACGTATGTTGTTAAGCATCTTTCAAACTCACTTGTATTCCCCGCTAAAATCTTCAACACAGATGAAGATTTTCGCGCAGTAAAGCATTATAAAACGGCCCACGTGTTTGGGAATCGCCCTTACGTGGTGGAGGAGTAGAGGCGCGACTTGCCTGCCCCCGGTAAGGTGTATACGGGCAAACATCCCATTATAAATCCTGAAAAGTGAAACGATTATCAAAACTTTGTGTGGCGAGAGGGAATTTTTTCAGCTGGCGATAATTTCTTCCCTTTACACCGTTAGCGTTTATACTCTTCCCATATATATATACGTCCGTCCAGTCTTCAAGGCCTCTACACTCTGGGAACATAATGATAAAGGCAAAAAAGGCGACCGTACAGTACGTCTCTCATCTCGAGTACGGTCTTGGTGTGTATTTACGTACCATGCACCACCCAAGGCTACGTATGAGAGAGGGTGCATGCATGGAAGAAGGTACAAAAAAAAAAAAAGGATTTAAGCTAAACGCCAGGGAAACGATATGCAAGGAAAACGGACAATGTTTATAAGAATTCTGTCGTCGAGAATGTTGGAGTCCCGAGTGTGTTGAAAACTTCCCCGCCTAATGCTAATGCCCGACTCGACACTACCAAGATGCAGCGAAAAGTTTCCTCTCACTGATTTGAAATGCTTGCATCTCTAATAGGAAAGGAAAAGTTATATATGCATTTTTCGGGGGGAGGGGGGAGGGAGAGCTATAGGGAGGGGGTCGGGGAATTTTGAAAGGAGTTGCTAAGAGAGGTTGTGTAATCAGGGAGCGAGGAAGGGGATATTATTCATGTTATTTACGGGTACTGAAAGCAGGCAGGCGCGTTCTTTTCCTCCTTCAAGCTGCATGTGTGTTGTAAATGTTTTAAAAGCAGGCTTAAGTAAATGTCTCTCTCTCTCTCTCTCTCTCTCTCTCTCTCTCTCATAGCTGCCTAAGCTCTTGGCCAATTATAATTCCTTGCTAAGACAGAGTATAATTATGTTATCTATTACTCACAATTATTATTAATGTTAAGATGTGATAAGTGGCTTCGATCATAATGCTTATAGTAAATTCTTTGTGCAGAAACTATATATAATAATCACAAAATAATTAATAAACAGAAATAATAAGAAAACAAACGAGCAGAGAATATTAAATGTGATTCTCCTCGAACAAATATTATTATTAATTTTCTGAAAGCGATTAACAAGAAAATTAATCAGTTCATCATATTAATTTTATCGAAGGACAAGAAGAACTCACCACGACAAGTTTATCAAATTGTACTCAAATGTCACAGTAACTTTCATTCACCTTATACATGATGATGAAGATTGTGTGTGTGTGTGTGTGATGGTGGTGATGGTGATGATGATAAAAGTGACGATAGTGGCGGTGGTGATATTGGTGGAGGTGGTGGTGATAGTGATGATAAAAGTGAAGGTAGTGACGGTGGTGATAGTGATAGTGATAGTGATAGTGATAATGATGATAGTGGTGATAGTGATAGTGATAATAGTATTGATGATAAAATTGACGGTATAGTGCATGGTAATTGTGTAGTAGTAATGATAGTGATATATAGCTCTCGTGTATAAACAGTGTCGGTGGTGGTGGTGGTGGTGGTGGTGGTGGTGCATGGAGTGGAGTGGATGACGTAAATGACACTTGCACCGCCCACTTACCTGTCCCACCCACCTGTCCCACCCACACACACACACACACACCTTCCAACATTCTGGCGGACCCCTCCTTCTATTTCACTCACTCCCTCACTCACTCACTCACTCACTCACACTCAGTCGTTCTCACCATCTCTCTCTCTCTTCACCTGTCATACTCACAATCTCTCTCTCTCTCTCTCTCTCTCTCTCTCTCTCTCTCTCTCTCCCTATTAGATTTCTTCCTACCATTCTCGTTCATTATTACTCTATACCCAACTACTTGTATATACCATAGACAGTGCCTTACTTAAGAATGTTGGTGCCCCTTCGGATCCGTACTATCCTCTCTTCAGCTGTCCCTCCTCCCCTTCCTTTTTTTTTTTTTTTCGTGTTTACTGTCTTCCTTTCTGTCTCTCCTTCCTTCTGGTACATAAAATTTAGCGGAGTCTTGAGAGCATTTATCTGCCCTCTGGTGGCGACAAAACGAACTTGCCTCCTCCACCGTGTGTTTGTGTGTGTGTGACTGTGTGTACTGCAGAAGGCCATGGAAGGGACGGGACGGGACGGGAGGCAGCAGGTGTCATCACGAAGACAGGTGTCAGGACGAGTGTTTGGACGCGACACACTTGAGTTCGGCACCAGTGTGATCCCCCAAGTAAGTCTAAACAACCCAGAGAATCGGTTCTTCACTCACGAACGGATTGGAAACCTCACAAGTCATCGTGGGTGGGTTGGTGGGTGGTCGTGGTGCTCGAGGTGAAGGTCCTTTGCTGTGTAATATACAGACCAAACAAAAAGCAAGCAGTCAGTCTGAGGTGAAGGTCCTTTGCTGTGTAATATACAGACCAAACAAAAAGCAAACAATCAGTGTGAGAACCATAATATTATGACTGCAGTTAAATGGAGGACAATGGAGGTTCTTCATAACCTCTTCAGTAATGAACGCGTATGCATTGGTAATAAACGTTACTATGTGTAATAATATTATATAACTTATACTTGACATAAATTTGCCACGAACTGGGCAACATGTCAAAAAAAATTAAAATACCTTAAATTGGAGACACACTTCAGTTTGTCATTCAAGGTTCGAACGTAAAACATTTTCAAATTACTTAATTAAAAAACCAAAAATCATCCATTTACAACAATTACGATCGAGTATAATAGCAAATATGTAACATAAAATACGTGACACTTAATTAAGCCAAAATAGTTTACGACAGACACCACAAGTGTATTTCCCAAGCCTCATTGTTGTTATCAGAGAATTACACACATGTATATACACACCTACTAGTAACTTAATGACAAGGGGCTTCATAGTTCATAGCCAACACACACACACGCACACACATATACACCCACACACCCACACACACACAAACAAACACACACATACATACACAGACACATACTCTAAACAAAAATAACTGGCACCCATCCAAAGAGAGAGGGCTGGGTGGTTGTGAGGGTTAAGCTGGGATCGTGAGTATAGGATTTATTTTAATCATTCCTAAAGAGGGTCTAAGTATGGATGAAAGGTTGTATATTTACTCTGAACAATATACCTGTTTTGAATTGATGTGTGTGTGTGAGAGAGAGAGAGAGAGAGAGAGAGAGAGAGAGAGAGAGAAAGAGAGAGAGAGAGAGAGAGTGCGCGTGCGTGTGTACAGGACAGGACAGGAAAGGCAGGGTAGGGCAAGGCAGGGCAGGGTAGGGATGGACATGACAAGACTCAACCCTATACCTTAACTTCACTATCACGTGCCGTAGTGTATAGTTTGACGGTTCCCTGCCAACACCGTATTTGGCCTCCTTAGTTCTTCACAGCTATATAACGCCTTCTAGCGCCGAGTCTGATGAGTATATATTAACTAGGTTGTAGAGGATTGTATTGTCCTCTAAACCGATATTTTTGTGCAAAAAATAGCGCTTTGGTGTAGTATAGAGCTAGATACGAGATATTGTTCAAAACCCTTTGAATATCGTTCGCACTAGACACTATCACAGTACATTTATCCCAAGTAACTAAAACTTTTGGAATAAGCCGCTAACTATTGAATACACAAATATCAGTAAACCAGATAAGGTCCCGCCATCTTGGACAACCCCTTGTCTACCCACTTAAAAATACCAAGAACAAGTCCCAGCAAGCGGGAGGATGGGAGGGAAGTAATTCAAAGCGCTATTTTTTGCACAAAAATATCGGTTTAGAGGACAATACAATCCTCTACAACCTAGTTATTTTATGCTACAAAAATAGCGCTTTGGTGTAGAATGACAAGCTGGAGGAGGGCGGCTGACTTGTGAGGTCGCCTTAATCTTAATCTGACCACCCGGTACCGTTAGAAACGGACCCCCTTAGCCAAAATAAAAGGTCACACCAGGTTAAGAATGTATCACTCCTTTTCTGTATTTATTGAAAAATTCCTTAAATTATATACACAAAATATAAGTAATGTACATATTAAGTCATAAGATAGGGAATCGTCACCCCCCCCCCCCTTGTTATCACAAAGAGGGGGATGAGACTAGGAACATAGTAATACAGACACCTCCTATCACGGACCGGGCTGTGTCGCGAGTGCTATGCATGGGACATCCACAGCCTCTAACATTAAATATCTATACCTGAAAGAAGTCGTAGACCTCCAGCCTCCCAAGGACTGTACTTCCTCCGTTGAATGAGTACGGAGGAAGGCTAGAGAAGCTGCTAAGCCTCTAATGGAATGAGCTTTGGGTTCGTGACCCGGATCCGCCAAAGAAATAATCTTGCATAGCATACGCGACACAGCCCTAGCCGCTAAACGTTTACCCGTTAACGGGTTAACAAACAAATGATCCGGAGAAGCGTCCGGCGTAATGCCTATATACATTTTGGTAGCATGAACTGGACATAAATGGTGGTATCTACCATTGGCATTAAAACTAGGAATTTTCAGAGGACGTAATAAACTGTCATATTGTTCATTTTTGGCTAAGAATGAAGGTGACGGGGAAATAGTAATATAATGACAATTATCATCAAAGACAGTAAATGAGGGGTGCCTTGTGAGGGCAGCCATCTGAGAAGCCCGAAAACCGCTAGCCAAAGATAACAGGAAGATAGACCTATAAAACAGTTGAACCACAGACAGTTGCGAGGTCCCTTGAAAATTCAAATAATTTAACACCTTATGAAGGGACCAATCTGGAACCCTATTCCTTAACCTAGGTTGAGATGATCTGATGCCTCTCATCAGCATCGTAATCATACGCTGATCCATGACAATATTAAAGGCAAACCGTAAAGGATCAGAAATGGCTGAAAAATGAGCTGAAACAGTGGCTGGAGCTCTGTTAGTGACATCAGCCAGCCATGATAAGAAATCTAAAACCGTGCTGGAAGAAATATATGAAATAGAATTATTTTTAATAAAAATTTGAAACCTTCTCCAGCACGATTCATACTGCCGAACTGAGGCAGGACGTAGGGAGTTAAGCATGATCTTTACTGTACGACTTGAAGCGGAATTGCTCAAGGCTTTACGGAGAAAGTCCAGGCGTGAAGTCGCAAGGACGTCAGCAACGGTAAGTTTAGGTTGTCTGACAGGCAAGCTGATCCCAGAAACAGAGGGTTCGGACACCTTTCCTGAAGCTCTGTGAACCAGGGCTGGGCTGGCCAATATGGGGCTATCAACAATACTTTGCCCTGAAAGGATCGGAATCTGTGTACCACCCTCGTGAGAAGTGATGTCGCGGGGGGGGGAAACACATAAAGATAAGTCCACCGACTCCAATCCTCTGTGAACGCGTCTGGGCCGCCCGTCAGAGTGCGGGAATGCAGAGTTAGATAATTGGCCAGCTGAGCCGAGGGGTGAGAAGCAAACAGATCTACCTCCGGAAGTCCGAACCTCTCCACTAATGATCGAAATACTGTCCTCTTCAACGTCCACTCTACTGATGACATTTTGAATCTGGACAGAGCGTCCGCCCATACATTCTCCACCCCTGGTACGAAGGAGGCTGACAGGTGCAAACCTCTCAAACGCGCTCGTATAAAGAGGCGTTCTGATAACTGAAGCAGAGGTAACGAGCGGGACGTGCCTTGAAGATTGATGCAACTTACTGCCGTGGAATTGTCCATCTTGAAGAGAATGGACATATCCCGGAGAAGTGGAAACATACAAAGAAACCTGAGGGGCACCCATAGCTCGCGAAGGTTGATATGGGACTGACGTAACCGGTCGTCCCATCCCCCGCACTGTTGGTGACCCTTGTCGGACTGGAAGCCCCAACCTATGTCCGAAGCGTCTGTGGTCACTATTAATGATGGAGGAGGTTGCACCCATGGCACCTGACTGCGCAGGTACCCCGATTTTAACCAAGGGTTTAATAATCTTAATAACATCTTTGGTACCCTGCGCGGTAAGTCTCGAGGAAGGATAGGCACCGACCTGTTGACCTCTAGAGTCAACCGACGGTGGCGTAACCTTCCTAAAGGCACTACCGGGGCCGCAAAATTGAGGGATCCTAACAACGCCTCCCATTGCCTCCTGGTGAATGTTTTTGACATTAACGCCCGCCGAACCTGCCGACTGGCACGAATGGCATTGTCCGACGACAGTGTCAAGGACTGATTTCTCGTGTCCCATAGTACCCCTAGCCAAGAAATGGTCTGAGTCGGAACAAGGCAAGATTTTGTGAAGTTGACCAGAAAACCCATTTCCCGTAGTACTCTCAACGTTATTTGAATGTTGACAGTTAATTGTTCCCTTGACCGTGCTATGATTAACCAATCATCTAGGTACATTAAAGTGGCCACGCCCAATCCCGTAAGACGGGACGCGACCACCTTTGACATTTTTGTGAAAACTCTCGGTGCCAACGAAAGGCCGAAAGGGAGCCTGGTAAACTGGTACGTTCCCACCCCCGCTTGAAAAGCAAGAAACTTGCGATATCGGGCGTGGATGGGAATGTGCCAGTATGCATCCTGTAAGTCCAGAGCCGCTAACCAGTCTCCCTGACGAAGCGTAACCCGGACCTGCTTGATCGTCACCATCCGAAACCTTAAAGGTTTCAGAAAGCGATTGAGAGCACTCAGGTCCATAACTAACCTCGTTTTCACCGAGTTTTTCTTTGGCACAGTGAACAACCGGGACAGAAAAACCTTTCCTGATACCTTCTCCACTATTCCTCTGTCTATCATGACATCGATGTGTTGTTGCACTCCCAGCGAGACCTTGGCCGACCCTGGGGGCAGCACCAGAGGCTGATGGAAGAAAAACACACATTAGACACCCTATATATAGTACAAAACAAAAATCCACCAAAACCAGTACTTCAAAACAAACAACACTTACTGGTTTTTTGAGCCATGGCCAAGATAGACCCTTGTGGACGACTCTTGACGCCCACCCTGACTGGGGCCAAGCGTGGCCCCAGCCAGACAAGCAGCCCAGAGATGGACTACTGTTTGGTGACGGGCTGGGTAGCTGTCCTGCCTCGTCCCCGGGCCCTGAACTGTCCTCTACCACGAAAGGGCCGCTGGTACGACCCCCGCCGTGGAGGAGTATACACAGGGGGAGGAGGACGTCGTCCTTGAGTCCTCTGCTGTCTACCAATCCTGGAAAAGATAGGCCTAGGCGCAGGAGGTGCAGACACCTGTATAATTTGAGGTTGACTCGCTAGCACCTCATTAGTATGTTTATCATCAAAAATATGTGGTGCTAGCGGATCAGTAACAATTAAGGACCGTTGTATGTGGTGGTGTTGTCCCTTAACACAGTCCTTCCTCACCGCCACACGCGCATCAGCCCATGCACTAACCGCGTTCGGCAGTACAGACGACACCGCGCCAGCCAGTCCATCCGTCGCCACCCCCACACCTTTGACGATATCCCTAAAACAAATAAAAGAAAACGTCAAAATCTTAAACCGAGAAGATTAACGGTCAACTTGACCGCTAGACTTATAATTAGTGTGAGGTCAACCACAAAACGGTACTAACCTGATCGTTTCACGTGGAAGGGTGTCCACGAGTCCAGTTAATCTCTTAATAATGGCTCCCAACGTGTGAAGTGAGGCTGCCACTGACACTGAGTGTGCCAAGTGGTCTCTCGCTGCTACCTCCATCCGAGCCAATTTCCCATCAGGTTGTGACAGTCTGAATGGGAAGTGATGCTGTCCCGACAACTCCGGCCATAACATGGACGTCAAGGGTTGAGGTTGATTGTAAGGGTGTAGTAGGATGGGGAATGACTGTCCCGCCACACGAGGGATCGTCTTGCCTTCTGCCACTCTTGCCACCACTGACTGAATGGCAGCCAGCGCCTCTAACCCCTCGGTAGGCAGCGCATCCCCCCCTGGGAACACAGCTGCTAGCCGACCCTGGAAGGGTAGAACCTCTACCCCTTGAGATGGGCGGAGCTGAGTCCGTCGCAGCAAGACAGATAACGTCTCGACCGTCGTCTGGAGGTTAACTTTGGTAGCACTGACTGGTCCTGGTACCACCGGTCTAGCTTTACAGATAAAGCTAACCGACCCATCCTCCGCGGTCACTTGTCTTATCAAGACGTTATCGTCTTGCTTCAAACTTGTGGGGTCATCCGGATCAGGCCCTAAGGCCACCAATTTACCCTCCTTACGAAAGGCAGAATAGGAAGAAGGGAGAGGACCCCAATCTAAAGGTATATAATCTTGAAAAAGAGAATTGACAATGTGAAGGGAAGAATTAGGTAAAACCCCTGAGGTAAACTGAGACGTGGGAGGAACTCGATTAGGAAGAATAGACGCCGAGGCAGAATGGGGGTGAGGATGAGATAATAAAGTAGGAGAAAAATACGCCTGCCGAGGTTGGTCAGACAAACGAGGAGGCGAAGAGATAAGATTAGAAGAAACGGATGAAACAGGTACAGGAGGTGGAGGACGATAGAAAGAAGGACTAGGATTGATAGCATTATCAGCCGAGGCAGCCGGTCTAGGAAAGAAAGGAGAAGGAGTAGGTGGTACACGAGAAGGAGTAGGGAGAAAAGCAGAAAGAGGAGTAGGACAGGAAAGATTACCCTCGTGAATATGTCACCAGACCCGTCTGATTAGATAACGTCAGGCCCGAAGGCTCACAGACAATGTTTGAAGAGGACAAGGATTGGGGGGCAGGCCGACCTACCCCCTGTCCATGTACCTCAGCCGCCACCACCCCCACCCGAAACCCATCTGGGCTGGGAGGGGGAGGCGCGGTCTGATAAGCATACCCACCGAGGCCTTGCCCAGGTTCAGATAAGTTATCTAAAGGAGAAGGACCCTTCTCTTGGGAGGACGGAGAGAGAACTCTCCCCGACACTCGCCCAGTCCTATCAAAGGACGACCTCACCCTATCTCGTGATAACGAGGGGAAAACAAGAGGCGCAGCAATAGGTTCTGAAGGAACCGTGACAACAACCTCTCCTTGCTCCAAAACCGGGGCTGAAAGCCTGGGTGCAGAGGAAGAAGAGGCTTTTGTAAGGCCCAAAGATAAGGCTAAAGAAGAATCGGCCCAGGAAAAAGGCCGATTCTTGGCAGCAGCCCATTTTCTTGCCCTTGTCCACACTTTTCTTAATTTAAAAAGAGACGGACACTCGGACCGTGAGGAAGCCGGTAAGGCCAAAACTTCCTCCACCCATGACTTGCACAAAGGGCAAGAAAGAGGACTGAAACCTAAGTGTGAAAAGCAAGGCGAATGTAAGGTACACAACTGGTGGCCATCAGCTGAGATCCGTGACCTACATTCTTGAATCGCACAAACCAGACTCTGCGAAACAAAAATAACACACTTAGTCACAATCCCACAAAACAAAAACATAAAATAACATAACAAAGACACGGGCCGCCAGGCAAGAAAGAAAGATAGTGTTGAAGTTATCAAAACTGAGGTCCGGAACAACACGCTACCCGATAACAACAGAGCAGCTGCGTGAGGTCCGAACAACAGATAAGAACTTCCTAGCTAGTGAGTAACTAAGAGAGAGAAGTTACAAAAACTAACAAAACTAAACAACACTACGTAAAATTGAGCCGAACCAAAGGAAAGACTCAAACAAACAAAAATAAATAGTAGTCGAACCAAAGGAAAGACTACATACTAACACGTCTAAGAAAACAGCTAGACTAAAACATGTTACTAAGTCTCTACGGACACTAGAGAGTAAGTAACGCAGGCAATTAACACAAAACAACACAAAAACAAGAAAAGGAAAACCTGGCGACCCAACACTGTGTGTACTTACCATTTCAAGTACTTTTGAGGAGCTCAGAAAAGTACGTCTGAAAGCGACACACAGTCAAAATAAAGTGGGTAGACAAGGGGTTGTCCAAGATGGCGGGACCTTATCTGGTTTACTGATATTTGTGTATTCAATAGTTAGCGGCTTATTCCAAAAGTTTTAGTTACTTGGGATAAATGTACTGTGATAGTGTCTAGTGCGAACGATATTCAAAGGGTTTTGAACAATATCTCGTATCTAGCTCTATACTACACCAAAGCGCTATTTTTGTAGCATAAAATGAAGTTGTTTTGGTTATGGGTTTAGAAGAGCGGTGGTACCGGGACGACTTTTCACGAACCTACAGAATCAGTGTCAAGTCAGGTATGATTCAAGTAACTTATATGTATAGATGAATTAATAGAAAGATTGGTAAAGTGATAGACGGACTGATTGATAGATAGATATAGAAATTGTTGATGGGTAAAATTGAAACTTACACGAACGCAGAGAAACATAATTATACACGAGCACAGTAGCCCACGCACTTAGAAACGTACACAAACGTATACGGAAACCTACACAGAAGCATACATAAACACACAGAAACCTACACGACCACATAGAAACCTAAACAGGAATGAACAAAAACGCACATAATTCTACACAGAGACTTGCACAACCGCATAGAAACCTACACAGGAACGAACACAAACGTACATAAGACGACACAGAATCCTACATACACACGCAGACACAGACACAGACACAGACACAGACACAGACACAAGTAACCTTCTGAGATATCCTTCCTACTTATAGCCAGGGAGGGCCCAGTGTAAGGACTATGGAAGGCAGGGGATGGGATGGGTGGGTGGGAGTATAGTATAGGTGTAGTACTTGAGAGGCAAGAGACTGTTGGAGTGTTTTGATAGCTACACCAAACAACAGCAGCTGGGTGAGGTGGTGGTGGTGGATGAAGAGGGAATGGCTGGGAGTGTTGGATGTGGTATTAGGTGGTGATGGTTGTAGTGGATGAGGGAGTGATGGTGGTGGTGGTGGTGATGATGAAGGATGAGGTGGTACTGATGGTGGTGATGGTGTTGGTTATGGCAAAAAACAAAACAAAAACAAATCATCATGCAAAATAATATATTAAATAAAAAGAAAAAAATTATGTCCAGTCCATCTTTTGTCCACCGCAAGATAAAAATAATCTCTGCACTAAGGAAGGAAGGATACAGTGAGGAAATACTGGTTAAAGGTAAAGTTGGATAGTGGTGTGTAAGAGGTGAGGTTTATGTGATATAGGAGGAGTCTCTTAAAATGTACAAAAAGAAAAATAATATATAGGTACAGTAATATTTTGTACAGCTACATTTGAAGGGAGGAAAGGAAGGGAGGGAGGAGGGAAGGAGAGAGAGGGAGGGAGAGAGGAAGGGAGAGGGTGGAAGGGAGAGAGAGGAAGAGAGAGAGGCAGGGAGAGAGGAAGGGAGAGAGGAAAAGTAGGGAGAGGGAGAGAGAGAGAGAGGAAAGAAAGAAGGGAGGAAGGTAGGAGAGAGGATGGAAGGGAGAGGGAGAGAAGGAGGAAGAGAGGGAGAGGGAGGGGAGGAAGGAGAGAGGGTGGAAGGGAGAGGGGAGAGGAAGGGAGAGAGGGTGGAAGGGAGAGAGGGAGTGAGGAAGGGTGACAGTAGGTGAAGACTTTAAGTGGAAGATGATACAGCAGATGATCAGTCAGTGCCCGCCCCGCCCACTGTCCGCCCACCTCACGCCCACCACCACCCACCTTCATACCTTCCCACCCCACCTCACTACCGGACCCACCCTTTCCCACCACCACCACCACCCACTTTCATACCTTCCCAACCCAACCCACTACCAGAGAATGATAGAGGGAGAGAGAAGAAGAGAGGAAGAGGGAAAGGGATGTGGAAAGAATGATAGATAGAGAGGGAAAGAATGAGAGATAGAGAGGGAAAGAATGGGAAAGGGCAAGGGAGAAAGAGAGAGAGAGGAAGGAGGAGAGGGACCTTCATACCTTTCCACCCCACTCTCGAACTAACCCTCCAAATAGGATAGATAAAGCCTATATAGATAGATAGATAGATAGACACTCATAGATGGATATATATTAGATAGGTGTAGATGGATGGCTTGTAAGATAGATGAAGATGGATGGTTGGAAATGAGAGTGATAAAGCGAGACGCACAGACAGACAGACGGAAAGACAGAGTTATGGAGAAACTGACAGAAACTGAATGTTATACGAAAATGGAAGCAGAGACAGAGACAGACAAAGACAGAGACAGAATCAGAGGCAGAATCAGACACACACAGACAGACAAGAGCGGCGTCAAGGATCACCAAACCCTTGAGATGGAGGAAGTGCAGTGGAGGAGAGAGGAACGGAGAGACGGACGGAAGGACGGAAGGACGGAAAGACAACAATGGACAGCTGTCAGGGTGGTACGTCAGGAATCTCGGACCGGTCGCTGGAGGTGTTGGAGGGAGAGTTTTGAGAGGGAGGGAGGGAGGGAGAATTAGAAAGAAGTAGAGGGAAGGAGGGTGACAGAGAGAGAAGGTAAAAGTAGAGAGAGAGAGAGAGAGAGAGAGAGAGAGAGAGAGAGAGAGAGAGAGAGAGAGAGAGGGACACTTGTTTTCGAGTCAGTTTAAATCCCACCTCCTGTACCTACGGCTGAGTGGAGGGACAAGTGACTTACACTCTTATCTTGTAAACATAACCTACCTACTGTACCTGGACTGTTTCACTCCTACCTGTTCCTTGTTCTCCTTCTTCACTGTTACTAGTATTCTTCTCTGTCCTTCTTAAATGGTGCCTCTCCTTCTTATCTTCTGGTACCTCTCCCTCTTTATTTTGTACCTCTCCCTCTTTATGTTGTACCTCTGCCTTTTTTCTGGTACCCCTCTCTCTTATCTGGTACCTCTTTCTTTTATCTGGTACCCCTCTTTCTTTTATCTGGTACCCCTCTTTCTTTTGTACCTCTCTCTTTTAACTTGTACCTCTTCTCTCTCCTTCCTGTTTTTCTCCTCATTTGCTATTCTCTTCTCCTTCCACTTCCTCGCTATACTTTCCCTCACCTTAGAAGACTAATTGATTAACACAGCATAACCAAACAGGAGCAAGGAATGATAGGCAAGTAGTTGTTGTTTTTATTTATTATCCTTTGTATTTCTCTTCATGTCTCATCCCTTCCTTTCCTCACCCTTCTCTCAATTCTTTCTTTATATCTCCACTTGCTTCCAGTTTTCTATTTCCTTCGTGTTTACTGTCCCTTCCTCTGTGTCACTTTCTTCTCCCTCTTTTCCTACATGGTCTTCCAGAACTAGAGGTGAGGGGGGGGAGGGGGTCTTCTTTCATACTTCAATCCATTCCCTCGTCACCCTTCTAGTGTTGTCAGCTGTCGGTGGGTCCATGGGGGTGAACGGCTTCGGGTGGAGGTTGATAATTGGAATGTATTGTTGTGATGGTGGGTGAGTCTGGCCTCTTCACTGTTATGGTAATGGCGGCATGGGTAAAGAACAACACCGTGTGAGGAGCAAACATTTATTGACGAATGACGTGTCGCTACTGTTTCTTCTGCTTACAGATGTTTTCCTAACTTTATTGGGAAGCTTAATTATAATTATAATAATAATATAATAATAATCATTATTATTATATATTATTATTATTATCATATTATAATTTTAATTATCATTATTATATTATTATTATTATTATTATTATTATTATTATTATTATTATTATTATTATTATTATTATTATTATTATTATTATTATTATTATTATTATTATTATTATTATTATTATTATTATTATTATTATTATTATTATTATTATTATTATTATTATTATTATTATTATTATTATTATTATTATTATTATTATTATTATTATTATTATTATTATTATTATTATTATTATTATTATTATTATTATTATTATTATTATTATTATTATTATTATTATTATTATCATTATTATATTATTATATTATTGTTATTGTTATTGTTATTGTTATTGTTATTGTTATTGTTATTGTTATTGTTATTATTATTGTTATTATTATTATTATTATTTTTATTATTTTTATAATAATAATAATTATTATTGTTATTATTATTATCATTATAATCATCATCAGTATTTTACACCAACCTTGAACCCAGTAAAGCACATTGACAATTTCCTTCGTCCCCCCACCAAACTGAAGCTTCCTCCCTCACCCATTACTCATCCCAGGAGGTTGAAGGACACTCACCAATCTCAATACAATAAATCTGACAACTGAGAATAAAAAAAAACGGTGGACGAAAAAAAAAAAAAAAAAAAAAAAACGGTGAACGAAAAAAAAAAAAAAAAAACGGTGGACGAAGATAATTATTATTCTTGTTGTGATAAATGTAACCTTTCGTGTGTCACTTTATAATTCCTCGCATTTTAAGGGGGAAGTATATTTGTATTGGTAAATCTGGAGCAACTGAATCCTCCAAACTATTTCAAGCAACAGAACACCATTATTTTTTTATCTTCTGGTCCTGTTTCCTAGCATACTTTGGAGGAATCAAGGCACTCCAATGTACCAAAAAAAGAATGACCAACTTAACCATTTTTATTATTATTTTTTTTTTGTCGTGAGTTTCTTAAAATGACAATATACAAAAGTTTTCGATCATAAATCATAAATTATTGTGAAAGATTACAGATTACAGGTTACAGATTACAGGTTACCGATTACAGGTTACAGTACATGATTTATTACAACTACTATAAGTGACTGTCCAAGCCCTCACTCCTTGTAAATGATAATACGTACAATACCAGCCATTCAGTCCACGAAACCATTTGTAAAGGTGCATGTGTTCAATTGGTGAGGCGAGAGGAAATTTGGTGATGGTTGAACAACACGATATTATTTTCCGTTTCTTTGTAGTTGTTTATTCTCAAACCCAACTACCCAGCCATTCATCCATCCATCCAGTCAGTCAGTCAGTCAGTCAGCCAGTCAGTCAGTCAGTCAGTCAGTCAGTCAGTCAGTCAGTCAGTCAGTCAGTCATCCATCTATCCATCTATCCAGCCAGCCAGTCAGTCAGTCAGTCAGTCAGTCATCCATCTATCCATCCATCCATCCAACCATCAGACCAACAAACCAACCCCTTAAGCAACCAATCAACCCACCCACCAAACCCACCAAACCCACAACCCCACCAACCCTACGCTCTGCTCCCAGCTACAACATAAAACCCTAGACCCGTTATCAGTAAGCCATCGCCTTAATCCAATCACCGGCTGCCATTGAGTTATACCTCCAAGCATGCCGATCCCAGGCACCGTTGGGGGCAAGATAGAACTCCACCACACCCCTCAGATAAAGGCGGTGTGTCGGTGCTCAGGCTATGGGAACTTGAGACGTATGGCCAGGGTGAGGGTTGGGACGGTGTGATGCGTGAGGCGAGAATCCAGTGGCGTGAGGGGATGATAGTGGGACTTTGAAGGGGGCGATAGAGGTGAAATTTCGGCGCCTTGGTATGGTGGGATGGGTTCTAATGGAGGTAAGTGTTATTGAGATTATGCCGCGCTCTGAGAATACGCGGTGAGAGACTGGTTTTAGGGATTTTCTTTTAGGAGCGCCATTGTGGGTGATAATGGAACTTGTATTGGATGGTATGAATGTTGAGGACGCATCACTACCACGACTACTACTACTATCATTTCTATTACCATTATCAAACACTACCACTGTTGCCTCTAATTATAATACCACCCACCACTACCACTGTCACTAATCATTTACCTCTACCACAACTTCTACTAACATTATCACAATTTTTTTTTTTTACCACAACCAATACCACTGTCACAATTATAATATCACTCACCAACCACTATCACAAATCCACTACCATTATCATAAATCATAAATTACCACAAACAACCACTACAACTACTACTACTACTACTACTACTACTACTACTACTACTACTACTATCACAAAATTACTACCACTGCCACCACAACTATACGGTAAGGGGGAAAGGCAGTGGTTGGTGTAAGGACGAGGATTATTATGTTTTGTTGTGTCGAGGGAATAACATC
This sequence comes from Petrolisthes manimaculis, assembly GCA_034508575.1. Classification (NCBI taxonomy): domain Eukaryota; kingdom Metazoa; phylum Arthropoda; class Malacostraca; order Decapoda; family Porcellanidae; genus Petrolisthes; species Petrolisthes manimaculis. The sequence continues at coordinate 63,599 of JAWZYT010002284.1, forward strand.
TGTTTCTCTTGTATTGTTTACGTGGCTGGCTTTAGTATCTACGGCTGACACAAAAGTTCCAACCAACCAACCAACCAGTCCTTCGCTAATCCGTAACAATATAGGTCGCGTCAATCATATATATTTTCCTTCATGTTCTTTGCATAATATTACATCAAATATCTGTAATTCTGTTTGTGTGCCAGTGTGTTTCTGTGATGCAATGTGCCGTTCCGACCATGCAGCGTGTGAACCTTCATATGGAGACACATGTAGGAGCTAAATGTATTCTCCCAAAAGTCTCTAGCTGTTACTCGGAAAATATGGACCTCTGAATAAAGTATATACCTCAGTATTTGTTGGTGTCACATTGTTTAGTTACACAATCATCACATAGTTTTATTAGCTAGATACACCTCTTTCCTCGTTCGTGGTTCCTCCCATCTATAGTTGTATCATGTGTAAGAATCACGAGTTTACGTTAATCAAAAACCAAAACACAATCTATATACATATGGGCTGGGAGACTGACTGGCTTGAACGTTTCTCACGCACAACACAAGGGATGGTTGGTTGGTTGGTTGGTTGGTTGGTTTGCTGGTTGGGTGGGCTGGGCTGGGGGAAGTGACTGGCTGCTCGGGTACTGTATAGGCTAATCCTGTTACACGATTTGTTGTGCGAATTCATCCCTTTGTATAGCTGTTATTTAGTTGGCGGCCGCAGTATATAATAAGTTCCTTGTCACCAGAAACAGATTCCCCTCTTCTCATACTACATCCAGATTAAAAATTTGCATAATAACACCATATACGAGGATGATAATATTTGACTTTTGCCTGGGTACAGTGCTAACAAAAAGTATCGCCTATTTCCTCTGTAAGTTTCTGTACCTAAGGCGATGGATACTACATGGGCATCTTGTTGAACTGTAGTGATCGTTTACAGAATCACAGGACCCCATCTGTTCGATATTTTGTTTTGAGCTACTGTACAAAGACGACTCCTCTTTCGTGTGAAGTACTGAACATACAGCCACCAACAACAAAAGTGGTGTCGCCTTGTATACCGGATTATGAACCACGTATTATGGTACCGTACCGTTTGCTACACATGCAGACTCGCGAACTGAAGCACCAAAGAAAGTGATTATTTTGCTGGCTGGTTATTGTCATTTTACGTAATGAATCTGTATGTTTTACGATTATCCTTTATAGTGTCCTTCAAAACGCGCTTATTGACGCGATAGTGTTCTTTATGACGAGTGTATCTATGCATTCTATATTAAGAGTTCAAAATCCAAGTATAAGGTTATGGATTCCTTTTCTAAAATAATCTAAGTGATAATTACAGCTGGACACGTAAATCCAAGAAACTCACGTAGCAGTTATTCAAAGCTCTTACCACCTGAGTATTCGCTTATAGAGGCATTGGTAGGCTACTGATTCATTCACACCATGTCAGGAAACAAACCACTGCAGCCAATACATAGAGGACCTGACCACCTGTTACGTAGCAAAGTTTGGAGGAATTAAATAGCCCTTAACTCTCACCATGAACCCTTTAATCACACTGCTCGTAACTTTAGAAAAATCAATACACTCCTTCAATGCCAAAACACTTTCAAATGCTCAAATTGACCTCAGAGTGTGAAGGGCGGCCAGGTAGGGAAGATGTGACACTCCCATTCCATCCCATCACTTCACTGCAGTCCCTCCCTCTCTGTCATCCCACACCCTACCATCCCTATCTGCCAACCTTGTCATTCCTCCTTGCCATCCCTCCCTCCATCCTACCCCTGCCATCCCTCCCTCCATCCTACTCCCTCCATCCCTTCCCTGCCATCCCTCCCTCCATTCTACCCCCTCCATCCCCACCCTGCCATCCCTCACTGCCATCTCTCCCTCCCTCCCTCCCTTTCCCACTGCTTATTCAGTGATTGAGAGAGACATTAACCATACCATCGTTTACACGGCTGTCTTGCCCCGTCCTCAGACCTCCCGCCTTCACTCCCACACTTTTACTTTGGTCCATTTTCACTCCGTATCGACTGCGTTCTGCTCGTACCCTTTGTCCGGCCCTGAGTGAAACAATGACAACTTTGGTGAATGTTGTGCGGCTTCGTCCTGACACACACACACACACACACACCTTAAGATGTTGTCTGGTGAGTGGAAAGATCTTCAATGTGTACACAATGTTGTCAAAACAAGAATCCTTACGTTACTGAAATAGTTACATTACGGTTAGAGAGAATACAGATATCAAGTAGCTGTATTTTATTGAGTGATGAGATGTGTTGAAGTCAGTGCCAGGGATGAGAATACGGACGTGCCCTCAGCGTGTGTCGGTCTTGGTGTACCTGTGCGTTTATTCCCGCTGCGAGCACGGCACAGCGGCCACCAAACACGCTGTGCTGTGTTCAGATGTATTATTACCAAGTCGCTCATGGTACAGGGAATTGTTTTCCTTTCCTCTTCCGGGATGCATCAGCTCGTGTGACTTAATTATGGCTGCCTATATTTACCTGGCTTGATTTAAGTGTATCCTAAATTAACCTAACCTTGCCTAACGTAACCTCAACTAACTTAACTGAGCTGGAGTGGTAAAGCCTCATTAGCAAAGGGAAGTTATCCCGAACTATGAGATAGTTTGGAATGATGAATGGTGGCCTAACAATGTTCTCCGCTACTCCAGGCTCTGTTTCCACTCGGCTCTCACCAAATAGCGGGTTGTCCGTCATGTGGGGTCCTTTGTGGAGACTCGGTGTTCCCACATTTTAGGATTAACCTCCGTTTTCTGGCGGCCTTTTGTCAGTCACGGAATGCAGGTTTTCGTTCTCTTTCTCCTTCCCCTTTTGGTTCAACTTTGTTACCTCCACAAGATTAATGGACGCTCGTATATATATGTTTTTTTTTATTTGCATTCTTCTGTTTGTCCTCGAATTAAATTCTAGAAAGTATACTTACTTTATATATAATTATTATTTCTAGAGGCAGGATTATGATAATTATGTGCCACTATTAGCCAAGATGAGATTAACTTTGCATAACTAGGTCAGCTTTTCCCGCGGCAAGCAGTACAAAATGACAATACCCTTTGCAACAAATGTCCGGTCGAGGTGAGTGACCAAAATGAGTGGGACGTTTTACATCCACGTAACAATGGAGAGAGTTGTTGGTTCTGCTGACTGCTGTGATGTGTGTGTGTGTGTGTGTGTGTGTGTGTGTGTGTAGGAGAAAACAGCAAGCACGAAGGAAGGAAATCAAAGGAAAGGAGGAATCAGTGTGGAAGAGGGCGGCGGCTACACACACTTGCTCTATACATCTCAAACATCAACAATTCTCTCTCTCATGCTTAGTAAAAATGAACCCTTTTGTTTCTGGGTATCCTTTCTCCTTTTGTAATTACTTACGACACTGTTTTTTGTATTACCTTTTTACGTGGCCTGTTTTGATTCATAGTACCCTTGTCTCCTTTCCTCTGTTATGTCATTCGTCCTCCTCCCCTCTGTGTGTGTGTGTCGTATCATCCATTGTACTGTTCCATGTTATTATACCCTTTCTGTGTATTATATTCATTATCCTTTCTCCTCTCTTTTTTCTATTGTTCTCTATTCTTTTCCGTGTCTTGTATACCTGGCCTATATCACTCCACATTACATACATACATTTACCTACACTGTCTCATCACCCATTCATTCCTGTGTGTGTTCCCATTATGTCGTTCCCTGTGTGTCCTTTCTCTCGTCTCCTCACTATTCATTCATTATCCATTCTCCTCACTCTATGTCTGTATATTCTCGTCCTGCCATCCAGCCCAGGTATCCCAGGGCGTGAGTGTGTGTATTCATTATCCATTCTCACTCCTCTGTGTGTACCTCGTGTTCTTCTTCTCTCTCTCCCACCATGTCCTCCTGCCAGCCAGACAGCCATGCCAGTGTCCCAGGCCCCCCCGTCGTACAGTTCCCACCCTCTGTGCCGGGACCCCAAGGATACTAATGTAGCTCTTTTTTCGACGTCTTTGAGTGTCAAGTTCCGATATATCTGACTACGTTTTAGAATACAATAACTTGCCTTACAGAGATATTATATACGAAAATCAGCACCGAGTGATCTCATTTCCCAATAGCGGTAATGGGTCATCGAAAATTGACACTGTTGATCCTTGAACAACCCGCTAAATTGGTATCGTTGGTCTGGGCCCCTCCCTGTGCGCCCCCCCGCCGCCTGGGTGTCACGGGTGAGAGATGGCAATCACGCCTGGCCACCCGGGGGCTGGGACGCCTGTTTTCACACCTTCCGCCGGTAATTAAGGATTCACCCCTTGTCCGAGGAAGCCAGGTACCAGCGGCGGTCGAGATGCATCCCAGATACACTCCCCTTCCCTCAGATATTGTCGCGTTCCGTGAGAAGGGAAGGTAAAGAGGTGACTGGGATTTAGTCTGCTGCTGATTCATCCAAACTGTACCGTAAAATAGACTAAGGTCAGTATAGGTTGTGTGTTTGGTGGCATGGTTTGGAGGAGTGAGTAGTCTCCTATTCAGCTACAGTATCCCGCCTTCCTTAATGGACTGAGTGATGTCGAGGCCCGATATAGTCTCCTGGAACCTTGTTTATGGCTGAGATTCACAGATACCCACCATGTTAAAGGAAGGAACGATTTGCTCAGGTGTTGGTGGTGGTGGTGGTGGTGGTGGTGGTGATGGTGGTAGTGTTGGTGATGGTGGTGGTAGTGTTGGTGGTGGTGGTAGTGTTGGTGATAGTAATAGTGGTTATGTTGTAGTGGTAGTGTTTGTAGTGTTGTTGGTGGTTATAGTATTGGTGGTGGTGGTGGTGGTGGTAGTGGTAGTGGTGGTAGTATTGGTGTTGGTGTTGTGTGATCAATGTCTCCAATATAACACCACCTTCCCCAGTACGTGTTTCTGTCAACCCCTCATGGTGTTGTCTCGTTTGTTATTGTCTCTCTTTCATTCTCTCTCTTTCATTCTCTCTCTTTCATTCTCTCTTTCATTCTCTCTTTCATTCTCTTTCATTCTCTATCTCATTCTCTCTTTCATTCTCTTTCATTCTCTCTTTCATTCTCTCTTTCATTCTCTCTTCCATTCTTACAATCCTCTTCCCCTTCTGTCCCCAATCCCTCTCCCTTTCTCTCCCCCTTCTCCCCCGTCCCTCTCCCTTTTCTCCCCCGTCCCTCTCCCTTTTCCTCCCCCGTCCCTCTCCCCACCCCCTTTTCTCCTCACACCCTTCTCTCCTCACACCCTTCTCTCCTCACCCCCTTCTCTCCTCACCCCCTTCTCTCCTCACCCCCTTCTCTCCTCACCCCCTTCTCTCCTCACCCCCTTCTCTCCTCACCCCCTTCTCTCCCCCATCCCTCTCGCCTTTATCTATTTGGCTGAGGTGAGCGGTATGTCAGAACTTCCCGAAGATCCCTGAGCAGATAACCCCATCTCTGACCCGACTCACCTATCCTCACTCACTCACTCCTTCCTTTCTCTCTACCCTCCCCTTCTCTTTCTACCTGTACTCACTCATTCCTTTCTTACTCACCCGTTCATATACTCCCTCTCACTCACACACTTTCACATCCCCCCTCTTCCACGCTCTCTCTCTCTCCCTTCTCCGTACCTCTCTTTTCACTCCCTCTTCTCCTACTTCTTTCTCCCTTCTTTCACAACACCGGTGCGTCCCCCTAACAACCTCATACTTCCCTGCCGCATTCCCCAGTCTTTCACCAGCTCTCTGTGAGTCATAGTGCATTTCCGAGAACGAGTGTGTGTTAAAAAAAAAATATGAAGAGGCATAAGAATGACGAATAAACTTGGAATGAACTCGCTGGTACCAAAGAACTGACTACCTAACTAAGACTTGTAATCTCATAACCACTAGTAGAAACAATCACGTCACAGTCCCGATTACGTTATACTATTAAAGTTCACCATCGTACCAGAGAGGCGACAGAACCATAGACCACGATTATAGTACATATTAATTATCACCGCTGCTCGCCTGACGTTTCTTGCAACATCGTCTTTCATGTATCCCACAGTTTATGTTGTTGTTGAAGTTCCTCAAGCTGTCTGGCCGAGCAGCCCCGTATATCCCATAGTAATTCAATCTTAAGATACTTCCTTGGAGGTTGGGTAGGTGGGGAGTGGGTGTGAGTGAGTGAGTGGGAGAGGGCGTGGGTGGGGAGTGAAAGTGAGTGAGTGAAAGAGAGAGAGAGAGGGCGTGGGAGGGTGGATGGGGGGCAGAAGATGGCACGCCTCGATAACGTAAACATAAGGGTCCTCCATCATACTCGACGTGACAGCCTCGACCCCAAAGACGTCACAGACACTAAGGACTGGTGAATTCCTCTAGGCTTTGATTTTCTACGGAGCTTTTGTCTGGTAATGGGTCGAAATGAGTGTCGGTCGGGAAGCTACAGTATAGGAATGCAAGGAATGTTTACACTCTTAAAAATTTGAGATGACCAGTGGCGTGAGTCTAGATAAAGTATGGTTCCTGTCCGATTGAGTGAGTGAGTGATTGATTGGTTATTAATTTTCAGGTTGTTGCTGCAGACACACACATTATGTAAATAAATATATGTATAAATGAAGAAAGAGGAGATAGAGCAGTCTGGTTCAATAGAAATTTCCCACTGACCACCATCTACCTAAAATGTTACAATAATTTTAAATATACTCAAGAACTTCAATTAACACCATCCCTTAGTAACACACAGCCGAGGTATAACCTGTGTATATTAGAGAACATCATACGTGGGATATAATAAGACTTAATGAGCAAGGAAAATGAAAAAAAAAAAAAACACTGGTAAAATCTAGTATCATGAGCTGAGCGATTATGGGCAAGGAAAATAAAATGAAAACATAAAAAATAAAAACTGGTCAACACTAGTATGAGCGATTAAGGGAAGTGGAAATAGCGAGTAAGTGAAGTGTCAGGGAGAGAGGGTAAAGCAGCAGGGGGCCAATAATTCACTCGCTGATTCTTGGGTATGTTAAAGTCGCTTAGGTTAGACTTTAAGGAGCAACTCTACTCTACTCTCCTCTCCTCTCCTCTCGTCTCTTTGTGATGCAGATACACCAAATGACACGACGTACTGGGTTAACTCTTATACTGTTAATGGACGAAGCAGGAATGTCAGGATGGAAACTAACAAACTCTCTCAATCTATATAATATGTTTCCACGGTGTTGTCTGAAGATGGGAATTCTTATTAGGGGATACTTTAGCTTGTGTCTACTGTCCGTGATTATGCACAGCTTCCCTTAAGGGGATAATTATTTTTTGGTACTTTGGAGTTCCTTGATTCCTCCAAAGTATGCTTGGAAACAGGACCAGAAGAACAAAAAATAATGGTGTTCTGTTGCTTGGAATAGTTTGGAGGTTTCAGTTGCATGCTCCAAACTTACCAACACAAAACTTCCCCTTTAATGTTATGCTCTGCTCTGCTCGCTACACAAACACAACGACGGTCTGTCTCAGGGTGAATGAAGCTCTGAAAGTCTGTATGAAGAACACGGATGGATACAGGCAGGAACCGAGATGAACCCAACAGTGGCTCTCATAATAATAATAATAAAGGCTCACTCACTCTCACACAGGGTAATGAACTTCCCAAAGCCCTGCCTGAGTTATCCCTGACACTGTAAAGGGATGACACGGGAGAGCTGACGTCTTCCCTTTCCTTGCACCGAATGAGTTAATTAATCGGAATAAAGACGCAACATAATTTCTCTGTCACCCCTCGGACTCGCCTGGTTGAAGCCAGTCAAAGTGTACAATGGGATAAGAAATGGTCTCAATCCTCTTAGGTGGTGGTGGTGGTGGTAGCATCGTGAGTTAGCTATAGCTGTTGGTTGGTATGGCTACGAACCCTTGCCCTCCCTCTCTGTCCCCATGCCCTCCCTCTCTGTCCCCTTGCCCTCTCTCTCTGTCCCCTAGTCCTCCCTCTCTGTCCCCTAGTCCTCCCTCTCTGTCCCCTTCTGTACCCCCTCCCCCCTCCCCCCTCATCAACATTTCATCTCCCAAACACCTTCTCTTCTCCCTCATCTTCCTCCTTCTCTACCCACCGTCAACCATTTTTCTAACCCTCTTTATCTATCGCCTTCCTCTCACTTTTACTTTGTCTCTGCTACTCCTTCCCTCTGCCCCTATTATTCCCCCTTCCCAACCATTTCCCTTTCTTTGTATACTTCTATCCCCAGTCTTCTGTAACCTTATACCTCTATCCTTTCCCTTTCCTTCGACCCGCATCTCCGTCTATCCCCTCTCTTCCCTATCAGCCTACAATCATCCTACACCCTCTCCCTCCCCTACTATTAACCTATACCCATTCCCTTACCCTACCCTACCCTCCCCTACAATCAACTTACCCCATCCCCGCCCCTCCCCTCCAATCAACCTACCCCTTATGCCCATCCTCAAAGGGTCGATGTTGGTTTGGTTGGTTGGTTGGTTGTCGAACAAATTATAGCTTGACTGTTTTATGGGGCTCAAATGGGATCTAAACCCTGGGCCAGATAAGTCCTTCACACCCGGCCACAGGGAGGACGAGGAGAGCCGTGACGAGGAATCCCTTACCTGTATTAAAAGGTATTAAGGTTCGAGGAGTAGAGTGTACAGGGTCGTGTCCTTCAGGAAGAGAGACTTATTTATATAAAGATTATGTATGTAAGGGAACGGAGAGGAGTTATAGAGATAAAACCCTTCAAGACACAGAGAAGAAAAAAAATGACCTACCGTTGTCCCCTATTTACTGTACGTCTTTGTGTGTGTGAATGTGTCCTGTATGTATGTATGTATGTATATGACTTTGTGGCAGCACGTGTTATACTTACTTGCTTACTTATTTATTTAGTGTACATTGAGGGAAGGAAGTTACATTTATTCTTGTGTATTCAATTATTCATCTACTGTACACACACATGCTCTGTCTTTGACCAGGGTATAAGGGGAGGTTTGTTCAAGGACTATGTGCCGCGACTGTACTGTACGCGAGAATTGTATCAAAAGTCATAATTAATTAATACTTAGGTTAAAAAAATACATAAAAAAAATATACTTTCATGGAATAATGTGAGCAGAAGAAATTTCTTTAATGGGGCCATGTCTTAGTATAAGTTAGATGCTACTGATTACTTCCATCTGTATCACGAAACAGACGCTCTTATTAATTATTAGATAGACTTGGTGTACTGTTGTATAGAGTGGAGGAATCATTAAACTCTCATTCCTCCACTAAAAATAAAAATGATGTCCACATTAATGCAGACTCTAAAATATTATCTTCGTGGGAATAAAAAACCAGAGAGGAATGATGTGAATGACACGTTTGAATTTCAGGTGTAACAATGATTAATACTTTCAACATTATCCCTGAAGGACACCAACCTGTACACAATGGCAGGGCAAGACACTGAGTGTGTGTGTGTGTGTCATAGTTCGTGTTCGTTGTGTGTAAGTGTATGTGTCATAGTTTGTGTTCGTTGTGTGTATGTGTGTAAGTGGATGTGTCATAGTTTGTGTTTGTTGCATGTAGGAATAGTGTGTGTGTGTGTGTGTGAGTGTGTGTGTGTGTGTGTGTGTGTGTGTGTGTGTGTGTGTGTGTTGACATGCTGGTATAGAAGAGAAAAGACCTCGGTTCTTCTGTGATGTTTAAAAAAATGTTTCTGATGCAATTTTGTGAGGCCAGAGAGATATAAAAACAATGATGACACGACTCTCCATTCTCGACTCACTCTCCCTCCCAGTCACCCACGCACTCCCCCGGACCCACCCAATCACCCTTACTCACCCAGTCACCCACACCCAGTCACCCACTCCCCCACACCCCCAAAATTTAAGTAGCAGTCAACTAACCATTCACAGAGACTTTCAAGGGATGCTACACTTACCACGAAACAAAACTCATTGATGTGGACGAGTACTCTGCAAGTTACCCAAAAGTTACAGTATTTATTCGAGTACTCTTCAAGTTATCCACAAGTTATTTATTTATTTAGTGATGAGAATGGAGTGAGGATTATGCTTTGATATTTCCTCTTCAGTGCTGGGTGAGGCTTGGCTATATATAAATGGTTTTGAGCTGACTAAAATAGGGCAAGTTACGGTAAATGACAGGAAGGATACAATACATAAGGTTAAGACAGTCATCTTTTGGGTATAGGGTTGGTGCAGCCAGGTCAGGGCTAAATAAAGAGAGCTGTTTATAACTTATTTACTATTTTTCAGAATATACGACCAACCAGATATATACAAAGTCGAAAAATATATCAGTCAAAACATAATACAACAACAACAACAACAACAACGTAATTTATTTTATTTCCTTCTTCGATAAAAGTTATGCTTGAACAAAAAAAAAAAAAACACCAGACGAATAATTATGTACGACCAAATGAAAACCTTTGTAGTCCAGGAGTGACACGATCCCAGGAAGAGAAAACGTGACCTCTTTCCCTCGAACCCTGAGAAAGTTGGGTATGATAACATTAATCCAAATACGTGACGCCTCTCCCCGAACCCTGAGAAAGTTAGGAATAATACGAAAGAGCCAAATACATTACCTCCCTCCCCGTACCCTGAGAAAGTTGGGTATTAAACGAATGATCCCAATACGTGACGTCTCTCCCCGTATCATAATAAAGTTGGGAATGATACGAATGATCCAAATACGTGACGTCTCTCCCCGTATCATAATAAAGTTGGGAATGATACGAATGATCAAAATACGTGACGTCTCTCCCCGTACCCTGAGTTAGTTTGGGATGATAATAAAGGTTCAGACGGGGACGGGGCCGACCTCCTGCTGTGTACGGAGGCCACTGTCTTTCAAACCAACAACAATAAGAATCAAGTTGGAACGGTGTGAAGTGTACGAGACGAACTAAATGACTTGTAAATAAATAAAATACTTCTTCTGATAATTATTGATGCAAAGATTGATAACAAAATAAGCGATAAATATATTAAAACATTTCTTCCAATAATAAATAAATAAAATACTTTTTCTAATTATTGATGCAAAGATTGATAACAAAATAACCGATAAATAAATTAAAATATTTTTTTCGATAATTAATTAATGCACTTATTGACAACCTGGTGTAGTCAGGAGGAATCAGAAGCCACCAATTTACAAACACGATCACAGGGTCTTTTTAATTAAGGGAAGTTTAACCTCTTATAGATAAATAGGAGTCCCACTGATTCCTCCTCACTCTCTCAGGAAACTAATCACTTCAATGTTACAAAATTAATAGAGAAACTGTTTTGTGACATAGAGTAAAGTATAGTCTGAGTGATTTTCAGTTTTCTTATTAATATATTTTTTTTTAATTCAAAGTTTGGTCGTCAATCAGTTTACCACAAATAGCCAGCCTCTCATTTTAATTAATGAACAAAACATAGTCATTACACGAAGCATTAGAAACAGAAGTAATTAGATTTTGGTTGTACGTAATCTCATAAAATTTTGTTACGTATTTCTGTGTCTGAGGAACAAGACTACTACTAACTAACTAACTAACTAACTACTACTATTACTATTACTACTACTACTGCTACTACCACCAATACTACTACTACTACTACTACTACCAACTAACTAACTATTACTACTATTATTACTAATACTACTACTAGCCTATTGGGGTTGGATAAAATGGCTACTATTTTAGCTTTATGGTTGTGTTCGGACGGCGAGCGAGCGTATCTGACTTTGAGAAATTAAGGAAAACACTTCATAATGGAAGGACCCGATGCAGCGTCATGGACCAAAGAGTTAAAGAAGAAAATAAAGAAGCTGTGTGTGTGTGTGTGTGTGTGTGTGTGTGTGTGTGTAGGTGTGTGTGTGTGTGTGTGTAGGAGAGAGAGAGAGAGAGAGAGAGAGAGAGAGAGAGAGAGAGAGAGAGAGAGAGAGAGAGAGAGAGAGAGAGAGCGTTAAAGGGAAGGCCAAATTAGTCTTATGTAGAGTTGTATAGTTCAAGGAATGGACCGCTTGTTTTTGATCGAATTGTTGGAGGGTTAGGTTACTTATTCCTTCAAACCATGTCAGGCAACAGATTAATTACCCCAGTAGGCTATATACGTGTAGGGGATCTGTTTTTTGTGGTTATTAAAGGTCTATGTGAACACCAAAAAAAAAAAATAAAAAAAAAAATAAACATACACACACACTAGTCACTTTATTCATTGAGTGATTTTCAGTTTTCATATTATTTTTTTTTTTAATTCAAAGTTTGGTCGTCGATGTTGGAGTTGTAAATCCAGATGTAAGTAAGAGGGTGCAAAGTGCTGACGATCTGGAGGCTATTGAAGGTTTTGATATGTGCCAAGAAACAGGCTTCTTCAGTCCAATGTTGACTATCTTTGTTGTGGCAGAGTATGAAAGATTTAGCTTCTTGTTGACCTGCTTTCCACTATTAGCCTTTACGATATTAATATATTTTGGGTGAATTGGAAGGCTACTGATTCCATTAAATTATTCCAGGAAATAGACTACTTGAGTAAATAGGAATTAGATCAATGTCGTGGCATTGTGACATAGTCTCTACTCTAGTATCCAACCCAAACTAATGTCTCCCTTCAAATGCCTCCCCTCTTCAAAGGGCAACTTCAGTCTTGACACACAGGGAAATACATAAATTAGCCATTTTCCTATAATTAAAGGGGTGTTCTTGGAAAAGGTGTAGCGTGGTTCCGCTTCTAGGGACTTACTTACAAGCTTGACTGTCATGTCTTGTGGTGAAGCAGTTGTCAATTTGCAACACAACGTTGCATCCAAAAAGTGTAAAAGATCTAACTTAGACTTCTCCACTCTGGTGTCTTGAAAAAAGTCTTTCTTCCTGGCTGCTGCTACTAATGTAAAATGTTATCATGAGTCTGAATTCTAAATGCTTTTTACCTCTCGTGGAAAGAGTATTTCAATTTTACCTGAAAATATTATTTCCAAGGCACGCAACCAGCCCGGCCAGAATATCGTGTAATGTTTTCCCCAATTCTTTCCGTCGTCTATTTTCTTTCCTACTTTCTTTCCCGTATTGTGTGGGCCTCTCCCCCAGGGTTGGTAACTCTTGCCTTACACAACAAAAGACTCTTGTTCAATACTCCTCAGAATCGTTCTCACTGCCTTCTGTCCTCCGGTGTGCCTTAGTCATCCTGGGTAAAAGGTCAGGTTCCTCCCCATGCGCCCTCCGCCCCCATTCACTCTCCTCATTTTCGTGATGTGGGGAAGTTAGGAGCGTGTGAGCCTTCGTCTTGTTCCAGGGCGGCCCTTCTGCCTCCGTCCTCTCTTCTTCTTTTGTTCTACACGCTTTGTTCACCTCGGTACGTGGCGGTGGCGGCGACGAAGAAGGCTTGTTTCTCTGTATACTACTCTATATATGTATACCTTCCTTCCTTCCTCTCTCTCTCTCTCTCTCTCTCTATATATATATATATATATATATATATATATATATATATACATATTATCTCTTATCTTTTTCTGTTATCTTCTCTTATAATTATCTTCTCTTAGCTTCTCATTTTTTATGTTTTCTTTTCTCTTATAATTATCTTCTCTTAGCTTCTCTCCTTTCTTTATTTTTTCTCTTCGTTCATCGTCTCTGTGTATATGCTGTCCCTTCCTTCCTCTCCTCCTTCCTTCCTTCCTTCCTTCCAAATCTTTTTAACTTATCTTGTCTTATACTTAATGTTCTTCTTTTTCTATTCGCTTCTTATCTTTCTAAATACTTTCACTTCCCCTTCCCTTTATTGTTCTTCTTCTATTTACTTCGCTGTTTTCCTGAATCGCTATTCCTCTTCCTCTTCTGTTTCATCTTATCATGTTCATTTATAATCATTATCTATTTCCTTCGTCTAACCATTATGCTATTCTTCCATCCCTTTCTTCTTTTTTTCCTCTCTCTATGATCCCTTTCCTTCCTTTACATCATAATCATCATCATCTTTATTATTATTATCATCATTAACATCATTTGCTGATAATAATGAGCTTCCCACACCCTTCATTTGTATAATGAAAAGAAGATTGCACTCAGATTAAGCCTCCCTCACTTCCACCTCTCCCCCATCTTCTCCTCCCTCCCCCCTTCTTCCCCTCCCCTTCTCTCCCTTCCCCTTCTCTCCCCTTCCCCCCCTCTCCCCTTCCCCCCCTCCTCTCCCCCCTACAGTGACAGGATGGAGGGTCCTTTAGGATATAACTGGTGGGGAGTCCTTCAAGTATTCACGAGTCCTTTCCCAACCTTTGTGTACAGGGAGTAACTAAGTCAATCAGGGCGTTATTAAGATCCTCGTTTCATTTCATTGTTGTTGTTGGTGGTGGTGTTGGTGGTGGTTGTGGGTGTGGTGGTGTTGGTGTGGTAGTGATGGCGGTGTTGGTGTTGGTTGTACTATTAGTGGTGGTGGTGCTTGTTGAAATAATGGTGGTGGTGGTGGTGATATTAGTGGTGATGATGATTGTGTTGGTGTTGGTGTTTTACAGTTATAAAAATCTCAGAATAACACGACTCGACCTCTGTTAAAAGTTAGTGACTTAAGAGTAACACACACTGGCCAGACTGCAGTTACTCCATCCAACCAAACGACGAACAATACAACCCTGAACGTTAAGCTTTTTATTTACATTATATACAACAACAACAACCACCACCACAACACAACACAACACAACACAACACCAGCTGCTGCCTGCTCACCTTTTGAAACCTTATGTCATTGTTGCGGTCTGAATGGAATCTCTTATAAGAGTCTTGCATCGCACAGTTTGTTTCATTGTTTTCAAGGCAGCGTGTGGGACTTTTCGCCACTCCTACGGGACCCTCTCGTCGCTCCTACAGGATGATAAGAGGTCCTATACGGAGGCTCTGTTGTGTGTGGACAATAAATGCGGGAATCGCTGCCTACCTTTGTTCACCCACAATGCATCAGACCGCTCGCATAATGGACACAACCTCGGGATAATTATAATAGTGTGCATTTTACGCGTCTGTGGATAAACTTCTTCCCTTTGTGTCCGTCTAGGGAACAATATATTCAGTAGATATTTGTCAAGATCACTCGTTACTAAAGGTCATTATTATCTCAAGTGGGAGGTGGGGAAATGTTGGGTGTGTGTTTGTATGTGTGTGTGTGCGCATTACTTCCCTGTTGGACTTTGAAGCATCACACACACACACACACACACACACAACAGTAGCTCCCATCACGTTGCCGAGGTGAGATGAAACCATTGTCTATCATCTCTTACCACCCAACCAATCAACGACGAGGAGGATGGGTCATGTTTATGTGGTCGAATTGGAAGGCTGCTACTGACTCCGATAAACAAACCATGAATTTCACTGACGCCTCCGAACTATACAAGGAAACAAATAGACCATCTTCTTTATATCACTGACTCCTCCAGGAAACAGACCATCTATTTCACGGATTTTTCCAAACTGTACCAGGAAACGGATCATCTATGGTATAGTGTTAGAAATTGTAGTCCTTCAATTAACACACCACAACTAACTTCCTATATTCGTAGAGGCTGTAACATTAGGAAAAGTTAGGTTAGACAGAGATTAAGAGAAAGTTAGCTTGGTTGGGTTTTCTTTGCATAGTAAATTTAATATATGAGAATAGGTTGATTGATTAGTCGATTGATTGATATTAGGCGTCACAACAGCGAGTTCATATAGCGCCAGGAGAAGGTGGTAGAGAGGTGAGACAGTAAGCAGGAAGGAAATGGTTGTACTAGGTTATATAGGTTTGTTCAAGGAAAGATAGGTTAAGTTTAGTTCATTTAGTTACGTTTTTGTTTATTGTTGTCAGGATTATAAAAAATAGTTAAAATAGATTACATACTGGTTTAATTTAGAGGAAATCAAAAGTGTGGCACATACGGATATTCTGGTAAGAGAAACTGGTGCATATTCCCCTCCACATGTATGTTGACAGAGTTGTGAATAACAGCAGCTCCGACACCTACAATGTCTCCCTCCAAACCAACCCAGCCAGCCAGCCAACCCAGCCAGTCAGCCAACCATCTATTCAGCCAACCAACCAACCAACCAACCAATCATCCATCCAACCAACCAACCAACCAACCAACCAACCAAGCATCCATCCATCTATACAGCCAACCAACCAACCAACCAACCAACCAACCAGCAACCAACCAACCAAGCATCCATCCAACCAACCATCCAACCAAGCATCCAACCATCCAGCCAGCCTTTGGACGCTCTGACTCCTACCATTGTCAGTCTTTGGGATCTAATTTCAGTCTTCCTATTGTAGTTGGGATTCACCTTTTTTCACCTCTATCTCACCCTGACGTTTGTATTTTTGTCGAGTTTTGTGCTGGGCGAGAATGGGAAAGAGAGCGAGTGGAGCGAGAGAGGGGAGGGAGGTGTAGGAATGGTGAGGGATCGGTGAGGGAGAGAGAGAGTGAGAGAAATGAGGAAGAGAGAACAAGAAAATGAGGGACGAGGGACTAGAATTATATGAGAGAGAGAGATAGTAGAAGCAATAGAGGAGGAAGAGAAATAGACGAGAGGGAAGGATAGGTGAAAGAGCTAATAAGAGAACGCAGGGAGGAGGAGAAAGATGAGGAGGAGAAAGAGAAAGGGGAGAGAAGAGGAAGAGAAGAGGGGAGTGTTAGGTGTGAAAGAAGTGTAAGTGAGAGGAGGTAGAAAGGGAGTACGAGTGTGTCAATAGAAAGGGAGGCAGGAATGTGAGGGAGAATGAGACGTAGGGAGAATACAGACGACAGGGAAAAGAAGCGGAGGGAGAAGAGGCAAGAAGAGGGAGAATAAGTAGAGAAAGAGGCTGGAGAGAGAAAAAAATAGGAAGTTAGAATAGGAAGAAATGAGAGACGAAAGGAGGATAGGGATGGGGTGAAGGGGAGGAAGAAAGGAAGGAAGGAAGGGGATGATATTAGTGTGGGTAGGTAGAGGAGAAGGGGAGTGTTGAAGGGACGAAAGTTAGGGAAGTATAGGGGACTGAAAGAGAGCTAGGGGTAAGAGGGTGGAAGATAGAGGGGCTTAAGAGTAGTGGGGGTAAGTAGGGGAAATAGGGGACAGGAATTGGAGTATGATGGGAGGGAAGGGAAAGTAGGAGGGACCACCGATATTAGTGGGGGTAGGTTGGGGAGGGTGAGGTGGGGGGATGAAGGGACGAAAGGGAGGAGAAGGGGAGAAGAAAGGGAGGGTCGGAAGGGGCGGAAGGAGGATGGGGGGGGAGGGGGAGAGAGTAGTAGGGGAGGGGAAGGGGGGGGGTAAGGGGGAGAAGGGGGGTTACGTCTCCTGAGCTGCCGGAAACACGGATCAAGTTTCCTCGATTGTAGTGATAGTTTTTCCCTCCTCCCCCCCCACTCCATGTCACCCTCCCCCCCTCCATGTCCCCCTCCCCCCCCTCCATGTCCCCCTCCCCCCTCCATGTCCTTCTCTCCCTCCTCCTCTCCCTCCTCCTTCTCCTCTCCCTCCTCCTTCTCCTCTCCCTCCTCCATGTCCCTCTCTCCCTCCTCCTCCTTCTCTTCCTCTCTCATTCCTCCCCTCTCACCCCTCCATGTCCCTCTCTCCCTCCTCCTCCTCCTCCTCCTTCCTCTTATCCCTCTCCTAGTCTCCTCCTCCTCTTGTTCCCCCTCCACACCCTTCCTTTATCTATTTAATGGGAAGAAGAACAATCCTCTTTTTTTTCACACTGGCGTCAATTCACTCTTTTTTCCTCTTTTACTTTTTTAACGTTATTTTTTTTTTGTCTATTCTTTTGCACGCAGAGGGGATGAAGAGTTTAGTTTCGGACACAATAACAGTTTCCATTCCACCTGGATCAGACGAAATGGATTTAACAACACGACCACCTGCCTCCTCTTGCCTCCTGCCTCTCCTTTATAATTAAAACACAGCTAGTGGTTTGTTGATTAATTTATATAGAGAGAAACACACACACACACACACACACACGCACACGCACACGCACACACACGGTACACTCGCTTCAGAACGTATGGGTATTTATAATTTATACTTTGGTCTGCCTGAGAACTTTGTGAGACCAACGAACGTATTATATGCCTTTTGGGATGTGTGTTAGTATGTATGGTGTTGTTGTTTTTGCTTCTGCTTCTGTTGTTGTTGTTATTGTTGTGGTTGTTGTTGTTGTGGTTGTTGTTGTTTGTTAGAGGTTCTTTAATCCTGGTGAGTTGCCAGCTTGGATGATGATAATGGATGTTTGGAAGTGGTGCAAGAAGTGAGGATACACATGCAATTAGTTAGTTAGTTATTTAGCCTGTTGACATCACCTATAAGCGATGCAGTCAGTGTGTTGTTGATGCTCTTACCCAGTACCATATTATAAGTGCTGGTAACTATATACACCTTATACCCATAAACCCAAATTCCCTCAAAGCCTTCTGAACAATGCAAGAAGAAAACAGATCCACAACATACTTCGTCTATCTAATTTATACAGTATATATACAGTATATATACCGATGAAGTGTTCTGTTGTCGGGAATACAAAGGGGAGGATTCAGTAGCCGTCCAATGAACCCCAAACAAATAGACGACGATCCCCTTGATATTTAACCCCTCTGGAACCTGACTCCGGTAAAACATGTTGACCTGATAACACCAGATGCGACGGGGAAAAACACGCCCCTGTTTGACTTGACTCGACTCCTCCGCCCTTCCGTGTGTTCAGATGCTGTGTCTCGGCTCAGGTATCCTGTACGAAGGGCTTGGGGTAGGTTGGGTTGGGTTGGGAGAAAGGGAGGGATGTATGGGAGATGAGGTGAGGGAGGGAGAAAGGGATGGGAGATGTAGAGGGGGAGATGAGATGAGGTGAGGGAGGGAGAAAGGGAGGGGTGTATGGGAGATGAGGTGAGGGAGGGAGAAAGGGAGAGGTGGGTAGTGGAAGGGAGAGGTGAAGAGATGACAGGGAAAGAAAGAGAGTGGGAGGGGGATGAGGTGGTTGGGGAAGAGGGAGGGGGATGAGGTGGTTTGGGAAGGGAAGGGGTGAAGAGGGGGGTTTGGGATAGACAGATGGGGAGGAGAAGCTGGAGGAAGTAGGGACAGGAGTGAGAGGAAGAAAGGATGAGAGGAGCTAGGAGAGTTGAAGTGGGAGGGACACAAAGGAAAGTAAACAGCAACATACCTATTGATCCTTCCGGGGCTGTTTGATGCTATTATGATTCTTATGCAGTGAAAAGAAACAAGATGGTAAAGAGTAGGAGGAGGAGGAGGAAGAAGAGGAGTGGGGGAGGAGGAGGAAGAGGAGTGGGGGAGGAAGAGGAGGAGAGATACGTGAAGAAGAGTGGAGAGTTTTTGAAGGAGAGGGAAGCGTCGTGGAATGAAATAATAGCAGGGAAAGAGTTGGTTTGGTATATTGTGCTGTGCCAAGAAAAATATAGAGACAGATAGAAATATAAATTGAAGATTAATAGATAGATAATGCAGATACATAAAGATATACATATTTTTATATACATGCTTTCATTGATAGATAGATTGATGGATAGATAGAAATATAGACTGATAGATAGATAGATAAACAGTTAGTCATTTAGATAGATAGATGTATAGATCGATAAATAGATAGATAAACAGTTAGTCATTAAGATAGATAGATAATCAGAGAGAAAACGAAAAGTTGATAATGGAAGAGGTAGCGAAAACTAAAAGTGGAATTGTAAACAGGAAAAGATTCTCATTATCTTATTTAATTAAAGAATCAGCATATGACCTTATTATACCCATCTTGATCAAGCCCTATCTACCGTATGATGTGAAAGTGATAATAGGAAATAATGATTAATGTATGATGGTGTTTTTTTCTGAGAACTGTTTGGTCTATATTTGGTTTGGTCGGTATTGCTTTTGCTTTTCCTCTTTTATATCTTTGAATTTATGTGCTTGAACTTAATTAATGATAAACGAGATTAAGGATATCGTGAGTTTAATCTCCCTTTCCACCACCACCACCACTACCACTACTACTACTGCTACTACTACTACTACTACTACTACTACTACTACTACTACTACTACTACTACTACTACTACTACTACTACAGGGAATCGTGTGGTTATAGTACCGCTCTTGACCGCCAGGGGGTCGCTTAGGTCCGCCAGCCAGCCAAGCCAAGCCAAGCCATCTTCAACTCCCCCTCCTCCCAAAGTTAGTTATTCAACCTGTGACATCGACTTAACCATTTTACTAACAATGGGAATAACTCATAAATTACGTAAAATTCATGAGGGTTGAGTGTCAGGGGGCTGTGTCTGTCTAGGTAGGGTGTGCCGGCAGGTTTCATTGCGCATATCCAAACATGGGTCAGCTCCAAGGGGCTCGGCACATCCCATCCCATCCCATCCCATCCCATCCCATCCCTTCCCTTCCCATCCCATCCCACACGGTGTACGGTATACGCTGGGTAAATGTTTTTCTTTGCACAACCATTTTCTCCCGTTTTTCCAGCCATTGTGATCACTTTTTTTTCCCCTTCCCTCCGCTAAAGAGCAAACTTTGGTGTATTGTGTGTACAGTGACTTCCAGGTTTGAAACAACGACGCCGGCGATTCAACTTGGTTATGGAAATTAGATACAGGAATTTACATTTGGCATCCCTACACGACTTCTCTCACTCCGAGTTGTTCACTGATTACACATGAAAAATGGCCTGGAAGGAGCACCCGAATCTCACCCCTCTGGACCCCTGACGGTAGAGTCGAGTTTGCCTTGAAGGGCGTCCAGCTAGGAAGGCTCACCACCACACCACCTCCACCTCCTCCAACAATATTGTATCTGACGACGAAAGAAGATGGTTATCGTTATATACTGGCACTGATTACACTTGATTACGTTCTGGTCTCGTTGTTTCCCCCCGGTGTTCACAGACGAGGAGATGCTGTTGCTACTATACCCAACACACTCTTGATTAGGTTTATAACATAGATATTCTAAACCCACTTAATAACATAAAACAATGTCATTTTTGTACACTATTGCTAAGGTATACTAGATTGATATTGTAAACCACTTAATAACATAAAACAATGTCATCTTTGTACACTCTTGCTTAGGTATACTAGACTGGTATTTTATTTCCCTCACAACAAACAAAACAACGCCACTTTGGCTGAGATATACTGGCTTGACATTCTAACACCCACTCAACTTACATAATAAAACAACGCCTTCCTAAGATATACTGGCCTGGCAATCTACCTCACTTACAACAACAACAACAACAACAATAAACAAAACAACGCCATCTATTGACACTACCGCTAAGGTATACTGTATATTCTAACTCCCTTGTCAACATAACAACGCCATCTATGTATACCTTCGCCAATCACTACCACTACTACTACTACCACCACCACTACCACCACCAACACTACCTGGTCGCCTCGCTGGGAACACAAACCTCACTCGATAATCTTGCATCTTTGTCAGCGTCACTATAGACTATCAGCCGACTTGAAACGAGCAGCAGTGAGTGGTGAAGCCGGGAACATGTAGAGACGGAACCATACAGGGTGTTTCTATCTATCTATTCTCCTTTTATGTTTTATCCTGGTGAAAAGGTAAACAAGTGGTTCCCTCATTGAATTACTTGGCTACTTCGGTAAATTTAATGCACTCCAGGACAAATTACACCAAAGATTTTACACAACTAGGCACTTATATGCTACATTATACACCTGAATGTATGCGAAACGTGTATATAATTATGGTAAGAAATTTGAAGGTAATATGTGCACATTCGCCGGGATATTTATATGAATAACAAAAATAAAAAGGTACTATATATTTACATGCATACCAACGCTGATGTCATGAAAGTCAGAATAGGTAGTGGGACCTTGGAGAACGTTCAACTCTGCCTCTTTAAGTGACTTCTGTCCACTCTTAGTATTTAATCATTTGGTCTGGGGAAGCTGGGTAGAATGTTGGAGAGGGGAAGGGAAGGATAGAAGTCGACGGGAGGAACGCATCAGGCGGTGGTCTCGTGAGGAAATAATGAGATGCGAATGAAAGTGTGTGAACTCTATGATAATAATAATAATATACAATTGCCTCACTTCATAGTATTTCTTAGCATATCTAGGAGTCTCGATTTTAATTTTCATACTCATACCTCGTAGAGTAAATAAATAAAATGTTCTTAACAGTGTATCGATCGTTTCACAGACCTTTAATTCTATCTACAAAAACTTAAGATATTCCTTCTCGAATATTAATACCCCTTTGATGAGATGATACCTAAGCCTTGTCTTTTACTCTGACTACAATAATTAATGTGATTTTAGTCCCGCATGTTCATCTCTGCCTGAGAGTTTAATAGTATAGCATTACTGTTGGTATATCTTACTATGAACACACTATTTGTTTTTCACGTGTTATTGACGTAAAAGTACCAGAGTGTGTAATAACAAAAAAGTACCTTAATTTGCTGTGTTGCCCAGTTAACTTTCAATTATTGTAGATCAAAAATCATGCAAATATTTAACAGTGTCAATGACTAGGGAACAGTCTTCCTCACAATGACATGTAAATTCGTATTAGATAGACGAGCCTTGCCAACCCACGATAGAAATGGACAAGTCGACCTTGACAAGGCTGTTCCTTTGTGCCCTCTGGTTGTTACCATTTTGAAAGGAAGGTCTGACGGTGTATACGATCCATGGTACGACCCATCCACCCAACCATAAACAACTCACTTCAGTTTAATGAGAGATACAGAGATGGTTATTTTGGTTAATCTTATCAATTATTTTTATCCAGACTATATTTAAGCAACAGGCCACGATTTTTGTTAATCTGGTCCTGTTTCCTGGCATACTTTGGAGGAATCAATGGACTCCAATGTACCAGAAGTATATTAACCCCATAAGTCCACAACGACTCGTCTGACTGTCACTGCCTCCTACCTTATGAACTTCTTTATCATACAAGAGATTCACTGGATTATGCGATATCATTCCGTAGCGTCATTGTACTTAGGGCCGTATGTATGCAAGAATGTCTATGGTGTTAACGATGGTACTGTCCCTACACGATGACTGCATGTGTATTGTGTTTAGTGAGTCATCGTTTCGTTACAATACATTTATCAACAACATCAGTGTTCTTCCAGACGTCCCACTTAAAATGGAATCACACACAGTACACCTCTGAGAAATTTTGATGCCCAACTATAAAAAAAAAAAAAAAAATGTTGTAGTCGTTGGTAAGCCTTCAGGAAGCATGTCAACATTGTACACCACATTCAAGGACTTTCGCCATCATCCTCTGTTTAAGTCTGAAGTGTGAAACAAGCAGGTGTGGTGTGTGTGTGTGAGGTAGAATAGTGAATTAAGTCCTTGGTGGTTGGAGTTGGAGTGTGAAACAGAAACAGTGTGTCACAATCAGATGGAGTTTGAGACAGTATACCGTAGTGTGAAATGTCTAGGGGAAATGTATAGACAGAAAGGTAAAGTGTGAGGCAGGTGGAGTGTGAATCAGGCAGGTGGGTGAGTGGAGTATGATAAGAAAAGCAAGTGGAGATGCGAGTGAGTAGGTGGGTGGAGTGTAGGGTGAAGTGGAGTGTGAAACAGGTGGATATGCGAGTGAGTATAGGTGGGTGGAGTGTAGGGTGAAGTGGAGTGTGAAACAGGTGGAGAGATGCGAGTGATATAGGTGGGTGGAGTGTAGAGAGAGAAGTGGAGTGTGAGGCAGGAACACAATGGTCACACACACCTCTTTCATTAACACACATCTCCAACGTGTATCAGTCCATAGACACAATAGAACACCTTAATAATGATGCCTTGAGTACGTACATTTCGAGAGGGACAAACAATGCCTCATTCAGCTCTGTTTTCCAGGACATTTTTCTTCACTCAATAAGTGAAAGAAGTGCGTCCATTCACCCTGAGAGAAAAAAAACGCGCGAGAAGCTTTTGTTTTTCTCTCAGGATTAAAAGCTGTTTGCATTCAATACGACTCCACAAAGAGAGAGAGAAGGTTGACAAAAGCCCATTCTTGGCTCGGTGTATGCGAGTACTCTGTAACTTTTCCGTCCTCCTCCGCATTATTTTGGTCCTCATTGTCACCGGGAGGAACTAGTTGGGCTAATGCACCGTCGCCTTAAACTATCACCAACAACAAACAGCTTTCTGGAGCTGTTCACAGGAGGCGCTCTTGTTGGTCTTTCTCTTTCTCTCTCCCTCATGCTTCTTCTTTCTTTACCTTATTTTTCTTTTTCCTGCCTCTCTCTCTCTCTCTCTGTATAAGATGGATAGGTTTTTCCCAAGAACACGTCTAGTCTGAATGTTGTTTTGGCTTTGTGTTTCAAGTTGTGTTGGTGTCCTCGTCTCGTTGTTCGTCTTTATGTTGTCTCGTTGTGTTCTTTTATTATTACCTTCGCAAACACTGTTTCTGGAATGCTCTGTCATTTTTCTTGTTTGTTTGTTTGTGAACCAGATAACTCAGTAACTTATACGTTGACTTTGATTAAATTTTACAAGATAATTGGACACTATAAAATCTAAACGTGATTAAGATCTTATGAATTTAGGTAAAATGTAATAAATAATAAGTATATAGTTTTATTAGTGAAATTTAGAATGAAGTATGGGTTAGAATAGCCTTAGACTTGCTGAGGCGTTGTGCTTGGTCGAACTGCGATCTAAATTCCCACTGTTCAGGAAATACAATAGTAATAATAAAAACAGAAATATAAAAATAATCTCTTAAAAATAGTTCACCATGCACTGAACGTTTTCCTATTTCTCTCCCGTTTTCTTTTCGCTCATTTCAGTGACGTCAAATGAAGTGGCAGGGAATAGTGGCACGGAGATTAATCTGTGTTGATTCCTATATATGGAAGGGATGAGCCAGGCATTTTACCTTATATTATATACCTCATGGGGTGACCTCTTTCTTATTATTTTGAATCGTGGCCTTTAATGAATGGAATGCTGTTGTGGCATGTCTTAGCAATACCCTGTCTCACTTATTTGTTGAGGATGATTGTTATGGCTACTGATTCACCCCAAATTATCCCTTCATAATATCACACCAAACACCCGAATATTTCCTATAAGTGTAAAGGTGATTAATTTGTTTTGTGTATAGTGTGGAAGAATGTGTAACACTCCAAAATATAACTTACATCATATGGCAGGGACTCTTACAGAAAAGGAAGAATTTAGTACACTCTGTTCTTCAATTATTCAGTCCCCAAGCATTTCATATTCAAGCAAGCACACAGACACACATTAACTCACACTCACTCTCACAGACACACATTAACTCACACTTACTCTCACAGACACACATTAACTCACACTCACTCTCACAGACACACTCTAACTCACACTCACTCACACCCACTCTCTCTCTCTCTCTCTCTCTCACACACACACACAAAGGCTCATATTCTCTCACAGTGGAGGTCAAACACTCTTTTAAGCATTATACTCTGGTGAGGTGGTTGGTTGGTTGGTCTGTGTTTAGACTCTAGAGGGTGAGTGACCTGGCTGGCTGGCTGCTATAGAAGGTAAATAAGAGAGAGAGAGCTGCCTTGGGTCACTCTCTCACACATTCTCTCCATAGTGTAAACATTGGCAGGTAAGTGAGTAGGGAGGTAAGTAGGTAGGTAGGTATAGTACTTTGATGGTAGGTAAGTGGGTAGGTAGATAGGTATTTAATTAGGTAGGTAGATATTAAGGCAAATATTTAGGTAGGTAGGTAGGTAAATAGCTATATTGGTAGATAGGTATTTACTTATGTAGGTAAATATTTAGACATTTAGATAGGCAGGCATGTAGGTATAGATAGACTCCTTCATAGTATAGTATCTCCTTCAGTAGTCTCCTTCAGTTGTTCTCCTTCAGTAGTGTCAGCCTCCTCCCCCCAACCAGCCCTTCCTTCCCTTCTCTCTGAACACCATATGTTACAATAGGTAAGCGGTGGGACCCACAATGTACCACGCCACCCTCCACAATGTCCCTCCCACAATGCCTGTATCCAAACTCAAAGGCGACTCAGAATACCAAGGGCTTAGAAATCAGGGTATACCTCGGCCCCTTCACAATGGTTCCCTTCTCTCTCTCTCTCTCTCTCTATCAAACGCACTCGCACTCACACACACGCACTCTCTCTCTCTCTCTCTCTCTCTCTCTCTCTCTCTCTATCACACACACACACTCTCTCTCTCTATCACACACACACACTCTCTCTCTCTCTATCACACACACACACACACTCTCTCTCTCTCTCACACACACACACACACTCTCTCTCTCTATCACACACACTCTCTCTCTTTCACACACACACACAAACACTCTCTCTCTCTCACATGTGCACTCTCTCTCTGGGCATACGTATTTGATATTGAGGTCTCAGAGAGAGAGAGAGAGAGAGAGAGAGAGAAAGAGGGCAGGAGGGGTCACCAGGGCAGGATGGGACTCATGGCACCACTCCGTAAAGGTGAATGTCCAATCCGATATCCAATTAAAAGTTTTCTATCGACGACAAAGGGGGGCTGATTTCTGGATCTGAAATATTTCGAGCTTCCGTGCCCCTTTGATTTTCGCCGCGCCCTGACCCCCCTTTCTTCTTCCCTTTCTTATTTTTTCTTTATTTTTTCTTTTCTTCTTGATAGTGTTCCCCCTCCCCCTCCTTCTACCCCTTCCCATCCCCCTCCTACCCCTTCCCATCCCCCTCCTACCCCTTCCCATCCCCCTCCTACCCCTTCCCATCCCCCTCCCCTTCCATCTTCCACCTCTTCACCTTCCCTCCCCATTTTCCCCCCTTTCCCCCTACCCCTCCCACTTTCACCTCCCCTCTTCCCCATCCCCTTCCCCATCCCCATTCCCCATCCCCATTCCCCTCCCCCCCCTCCCCGGCGCTTTCCAGGGTCCCGGATGAGTCTGTTGTTGATGTTTTTGTGGAGGTTTGGCTTTGCTTGGCGACTCAATGGGCTCTGGTGGTGTTCCCGTCCTTACAGGCCAAGTCACACTACCTGTTTGTGTTGTGTACCCCTACCCCTGACCACTGAATACTGAGCTGTGTGAGTGAGAGAGAGAGAGAGAGAGTGTGTGAGAGAGAGTGTGTGTGTGTGTGTGTGTGTGTGATAGAGAGAGAAAGGGAGAGTGTGTGTGTGTGATAGAGAGAGAGAGAGAGAGTGTATGTGTGTGTGAGAGAGAGGGTGGGTGGGGGAGAGAGTTTAATTGTACGTGTGTGTTGTGGTTCTGCATGTGTGATATAGCCTACGTGAGTCAACCTGTGTATGTGGGGATGGGAGGGGTGGTGGATATACTATAGACTGGATGGCGGTGATATACTAAAGATGAGGGGGAGGGATATACTAGAAGAGAGGGAGGGGGTATACGAGAATGGTTTTAGTTATGGAAGATTATCCTTTTAGTCAATTATGTATCTTTGTTATGATGGTATGATAGTGAATGGTAGGCAGCTCACAACCACCACAAAATGAATATACATTAGTTGTCTGAGCACACACTGTCATAACTATAGTCACGGTATATATTCCAGCATCAGGTGTGTGAAAGTAAGCCATGAGAATAACCCATAATTAATAACCAATATTACAGAATCCAACAGCCATATAGTTTCTCACAAGTTTTCGTGTTGAGGTATTTTTGACGTTGACTGTACAGATGCCTGGCCCAAATGGTCTACCCTCTGTAAGGTATTTTCCTGAGACGAAATAGATGGGCGTGTTTTCATTACCTATCAGGACAATAATATGTTTTGTGATATACGAGGATAACACCTGGTGGCAACACTGATTCGTAGGGGTAAATTATGATCAACTTTGCTATTAGTAGTTTTGTTTGTTGTTGGTTGGTTGTGTTGCTTGATCGAGGCTGTGATAAATGTACTAATTTGCACGTAAACAGATCGAGTACCTTAGAAGATAAATCATACCTTCAAAGACGTAGGTAGCGACCTGACTAAACGTTCAGGTCGTCAAAATGAAATACCGTGGCAAGCAGCGAAAATAAACAGGAACATTCATACACACAACACCGACAGTACAATAGGGTGTCCATCTCACCATTTATCAGAGAGAGAGTCGAAGCTTGGGTGTGTGTGCAGGAGGTGACAGAGGCGATGGATGGATGTGTGTGTGTGTGTGTGTGTGTGTGTGTGCATTTGGGAGCTGTTTATAACCGGCTGATTTAATGGAAAGTATTGGAGATGTGTTGTTGTGTGTTGTTGTGTGTTGTTGTGTTGTTGTGTTGTCCCTTCCTTCCTTCACTCTGACACACACCTCCTCTTTACTCCTTCTTACCTCACCTACTCTTCTTGCCCCTCACTCACGTTACTACGCCTCTCCTTACTCCTTCTTACTTAACAGACCTACTCCTACTCTCCTCCACATTCTTTTTCATTCCTTCCTCTCTGTCTCTATCATCAATTATTCCACCTTCTTACTACAGCCTTGTCACCTCACCATATATACCCATCTTACTCTCTTGAAGGTATAGTGGATGGCTAGTGATTCCTCCAAATTATGCCACAAAACAAACCCCCTGTTAGTACCACTGAGGTCGTCTGTTTCCTGGCATAGTTTGGAGGAATCAGTTGCCCTCCAATTAACTAAAAAAAAAAAAAGTAAATTTCTCCTTAACCAAACCCCGATAACTTCTTTGACATTTTCCCAGTTTTTTTTTTTTTTACTTTTTTTCGTCTCATTGTTATGCTTCCTTTCGCTTTATCCTCCTCCCTCATTTCCCTCCACTCACTTCACTCCCCAATAACATCCCCTACACATCTCTCTCCCCATTCTGTCCCTACAAATTTCCCTCCCCATTTCTCCCCACCCATTTCTCCCCACCCATCACCTTCAGCTCCCTCAATTTCCCATTCTCACACTTGCCTTGTCAACTCGCCCAAAATTTTCCGTCTGCTCCCCTCTCCCCCCTCCTCCTCTGCTCCGTCCCCCTCTCTCCCCCTCCCCCTTTTCTCTGCTAGCCCTTTTCTTTGCTTCCCCCTTTCTCTGTTCCCCCTTTCTCTGTTCCCCCTTTTACTAGAGGTTCATCACACCCTCTCCCCTGTTTCGTACAACAACAACAACAACAACATGAGGCGTGGAGAATCTGCGAATTTCACGACTGATAAAAACCCGAATCAGGTTATTAGACTTGTCCCTCAGTCTGACCCCCTCCCTCCCCCCCCCCCTCGAGGCATTGTCCCCAAGTCTCTCAGGATACACGGAAAGTAGCATCGATATTCTCTTCTAACGGGGGGTGTTCAGGTCGACTTTGAATTTGTAGATTAATATTTTACAAATTAATCAAAACCAGACTTCATCTAACCTGACCTGACCTGACTGATGGTGCTTGATTTGACCTCATTTGTCTTAAGCCATGTCAATGTAATTAAGCTTAAAAGGTAATCATTATTATTGACCCTAACTATAACATTACATACATACATACATACATACACTCCCCATACCATGAGGGACTTGGGAAGTTGGGACCGCCGCCCCCCCCCCTCCCCCTGGATTTGCATGGATGACCAGCAAGTGAGCAACAAATTACCCTCCATTAGCCCCCACAAAAAGAACCGCATTTCCCTTTTGTCGAGGCTGAAGGAGGCGACTCGAGAGTAACGGCACCACATTGCCAATACAGTCACAGGCAAAGAGTTCAAACCTCAACCCTACCATAACCTACACATGCCTTCACTATCATTATCACACGCAAAGAGTTCACCCCTCAACCCCACCATAACCTGCCTGCCTCCCTTCACTATCATTATCACACGCAAAGACCTGGATACAAATATGAAACAAGATAATCAGCGTTGGAATCGGTTCACTAATATGTCAAATGATTCGAAACTTCAACAAGACCTGGATACAAATATGAAACCGGATAATAAGCGTTGTAATCGGTTCACTAATATCGATTCCACAATGCCTGGCTGGATACAAACTTTGGATTGCGAGAGTATATACCAAGACTGATGGCAAACGTTTCTACCCGACTGTTGTTCCCCAGAGGGTTGGTGTCTAGAGCAGAACGTGATTTACGCTCGGCTGATTTTTGGCTGCTGATAACGATGGCAATGCGTCTCTGTGATGCGCTTAAAAATGTGCATTGAGGCGAGCAGCTTCAAGATGAATAGGAAAAACTTACTACGTATTGAAATGGTGCTCGGTTCCTCTTGGTGGCAATATTTCTTTGCACAAAAAAAACAAAAAAAAAAACATAATCGTATAATATTATATAGTTTGCTGAAAAGTCGGTGGAAATATGATTTACTCAATATTACACACATACTGTATATAGGAATAAATACCTGGAATATCACCTTAGTTACTAATTCTATCCTTTTATACATATGTGCATACAAACATGAACACACAAACACACACATATACATACACACACATATATACATACATACATACACACACATACATAAAGAAATAAATGCATAATACACATGCACTAAAAAAGTTTATTGATTAACGTAACACTTCCGTCTGATAATATTATGTAAAACCAATGTCAGCCTCTTCAGCTTTTATCTCTGATTATAATACAAGTCGAACCAACCAGCTGTGGCGTGGAAAGTAATGCTAACCTGAACTGCCCCTGAATACCTGCCTGCCTGCCTGCCTGAGTGATATAGTAAGCCAACAGCAGCCAACCTTTATAAACAACGTTGGCTTGACAGGCGTACCAGATGCAGCTACCGAGGAGAATGATGTTACAAGTCTCACCCCCTTTCGATAAATACAAAATCATGGTGTAATCCTTTAAGTCGAGAGGGTCGTAAACTGAGGTAGGCAAGTTGCTCTAGGAGTCACTGAGGCTGAGTCAGATGAGTAAAAAAAATATATGTAGAGATTAAAATTAAATTAGACAAGCAAAGCAAATCAGGAACAGGAACTAATTACTGACTTTCCTTTGCAATTATATAGATAAATAATTAAATAAATAAATAAATATATAAATAAAATATGTCAGTCATATATATATAAATAAATTGTATAAGCATAAGTACATAAAAAAAAACATCTAACTTCTCAATGAGGTTAATGTTCGTACGTGTGTATGTGTGTACGGGTGTTCCTGTGTGTGTGTGTGTGTACGGGTGTTCCTGTGTGTGTGTGTGTACGGGTGTTCCTGTGTGTGTGTGTGTGTGTGAGTGAGGGAAGCATGTGGGAAGGGAGTGAGTGCCACACACAGGCGACGCATTAAAGAGTCTCTCTCCTCAGCTCCTCCTTCTTTGTCGCCGCGTGTGGAGGGGGCGCTGGGGAGGGGGGGGACTGGTGGGGGGAGGGGCAGGGGGGACATGTGGGGGGAGGGGAACTCCAGACCCCCATCATATATTGTTATATTGCTAATGCATCTACTTGTGCCGGGGTGGGGTGGGGGGTGAAGGGGGCTGGCTGGGGGGCGCTGCTGAGAGGGTGCCAGCAGACTCGAGTGGTTTTCTTTTTACTCTCTCTCTTTCTTTCTGGTGTGAGTGTGTGTGTGTCTGTGTGTGTGTCTGTGTCTGTGTGTGTGTCTGTGTGTGTGTGTGTGTCTGTCGGTCTGTGTGTGTGTGTCGGTCTGTGTGTGTGTGTCTGTGTGTGTGTGTCTGTGTGTGTGTATTAGAGTGACTGGCGGTTGCTCCTGCTTTTAGCTTTTTATCATAATGATCTCTTTCCTTCTGTTATATATATTTATCTACATTTATTTCTCCTGAATCACATTGAGTGCTTAAAATGTTAACCCTTCAGAGGCTTAAATCTTCTCATTTACCGAAGAAAACAGACTGACGTTAACCAGATTGTAATATAATGTCTACTTATCTTTATTAACGAATATTCGCTCACAAGACAAGTGGTTTAATTTTAACGAAGCAATTCCTAAATGATACAAATGTTGTGGCCAATCCTTCATCCATTTCATATACTCTATAGAACACCATAACCAAAGTTAGTGATTCTGATGGATTTCCTGAAAACCTAATATCAATGTGTGACCTGTAAGAATTATTTATTTACGGAAATGATATTACGAGAATTATATTACTTTATGTAGCCTATTATAAGTATATAATGTTTAAATGAGTCTTGTTATAGTCCATATATATGAACCCTTTAGAGTATATATAGAACAGTGATGTGTGCAACCTTTATTATTAATAATAATGATAATATTAATAATAATTATAATAATAATAATATCGATGATAATAATATTGATGATAATAATCATAATAATAATCATAATAATCATAATAATAATGATAATAATAATAATCATAATAATAATAATCATAATAATAATAGTAATATAAAAACAAAACAATAAACATTCTCTGCTCTCTTTCACTCTCTTTTCTATTAATCAGCAATACAGGGAGTACCTTATAAATTATACTGAATCAATATCACCACCTCTCATACCCTTCCTCTGGTACTCAATTCCATTTACTACCACCACCACCACTACAACCACCACCACCACTACAACCACCACCACCACTACACCTACCACTACTACCACCACCACCACTACACCTACCACTACTACCACCACCACCACCACCACCACCACCACCACCACTATCACCACTACACCTACCACTACCACCACCATCACCACCACCACCACCACCCCTCAAAGTGATAATATCCCAGACCTCTTTATTATGATTTCTTTTCACTTGGCACACTTCACTTTCTCTGACTGGCTTTATGATTTCTATCTCTTCTTTTTGCATCCACTCTCTTTTTTTTTTATCATTTCTCGTTCACTCATTCACTTTCTTTCTTTTCCATTTATTTCTATTATTATTATTTTTTTCAGTGCTTGACTTTATTATTATTGTCTTTTTTCTCATTCCTAAGACTTGTAATTAATTAAATGTTATTGTTGTTGTTTTTTTGTTCGTCTCTGTCAATGTCTTTCTCTGTCTCTAAGTCTGTTTCCACGTCTCTGGTATAACGTCTTTCTATGTCTCTAAGTCTGTTTCCACTTCCCTGTCAATGTCATTCGCTGTCTCTGTGTATTTCCACTTCTTTCTAATTCTAATTCAAGCTCAGTGTTGACTTGAGAGAATTCTATTGACTCTACACACGTGTCTCCCCTCCCCTTCCTCTCCTCCCCTCTACTCTCCTCTCCTCTCCTCTCCTCCCCTCTACTCTTCTCTCCTTTCTCTCTCACTGTGTATTTGTCTCTCTCCTTCCCCATCTCTCACTTTCTTTCCCTCTCTGCCTCTTTTCATATCTCTATCTCTTTCCTTGTCCAATCCCTTGCTCCCCCCCCTACTCTCCCTTCCCCTCCCCCCCAAACCCCCTTTTGGAATACCCCTTGTGAAGAATACGTCAAAGGCTTCGGGGCAACGGTATCTCGACCTTAACGCCCCGGGTGACTAAGGGCGTGAATCGCGTGCACCACACACCTGATGACACCCAAAATATAATTCAGATTCCACAATGCGAAAGGTGAGTCTTTTTGTCAAATTTTAAAATGGAATTATGGTGTAAAAGACGTGGGTTCAATGGGTATTAGCATTCGTTCTCACTGGGTGAAAAGCAGGTCTTGCGACTTCACGATCGATAAGGGGCGAATGATTAGGAAATGATCAATGTGTGAGGTACCTTAAGAAGAGAAGTAGAGGAGTGTGTGTGTGTGTGTGTGTAAGGGAGGAAGGGGAGGTGAGTATAGGGAGGGAGAGGAGAGGTATAGGTAATGGATAAGCTTTTGGTATGAAGAATGGGGATGAATAGGAAATAAGAAAGGGAGAGGAAGTAAGGGAGAGTGTGTATGGGAAGGAGCTAAGATGGTTAGGGCCTGGGGATGAAGACTAGGGAACACTAGAATAAAATAAGAAAGGGAAAGGAAGTAAGGGAGAGAGTGTAAGTGTATGGCAGGGATGTGGGGGAAGGGATGGATAAGGCTTTGGGGTGAGGAGTAGGGATGAGGATGTAAAGATGAGGATTTAAAAAGGAGAAAGAAGTTATGGAACAGAATCGAGTGAGTAAATGAGTGATTGCCTATAAAGCATGAAAGAATAAAAAGACAGTAACATAATGGATAAAGGAGAGGGAGGAGAGGTGTATAGGGGAACAGAGAGAACAGTGGGAACAAAAGCGAAGGGGAGAATGAAAGCGAATGAATGATAATTATGTATAAGGGAGTAAAAAGCTATAAATAAACAATTGAAAGAAGCGAAGACGGGGTGGAATGAAAATAGAGAGAGAGAGAGAATGGAAACAAATGGACAGGGGTGGATGGGAAGAAGTATGAATAGAGAGCTAGTGTGAAGTGAGGAGGAGTAAGAAATGGAATGGGATGGGAATGGGAGAGCTATAGGGAGGGAGGACAAGAGTGTGTAAAGTGTAATAAGAAAGGAGGAGTTGTTGGAGTGTTGGTTGGTCTGGAGTGTGTTGTACAGTTTACCCAACACTTAAGTCAACGTATGTACATGTGTATATGGAAGAGTTTTGTTGTTGTATAGAGTTCTCCTGCGTGAAAGGGTTACTGTATAGTGCGTTTGTTTTTTTGTTTGGTTTTCAATGTCAAAAGTACACTTGATTCGCTTCTAAGTAATAAACTATGAACTCTGATACACGTTTCCATACATTCCAGTATTTATGTGTTGTAGTTAATTAAGGACCCTGATGTATCCGTGTATGAAACGTGGAAACTTCCCATTCCTCCTGATCATCCCACGAAACAATATTTCTAGGACTCGCTTATCCTCAATTTTCTGACTACACTAAGAAAATGAAGTGAGTTAAGGACCCTGTGATCGTGTGTGAAAATTGGAGGCTACTGATTCCTCCTAACCATGCCACGAAACAAGCTCCTTCCATATAGGTGGTGTTTCGTGGCAATATTTGAAGGACTCGTTTATCTCCAATTTTCTGACTACATCACAGGGTCCCTTAACCAGCAGTACAATGTCATGGTCGCCAGGTTAAAAGATAATGTGGGCTCTATAGTGTGGTGTATGCATGTATGTACAGTTGAACAAGTAGAAAGTGTAAGTAAAATGTAAAATGTATAATTATGACCACATCTGGTTACCACTCAAAATGTCAGTGATTCATGTTCCACTTTACATTGGTTCTGGAGACCTAATTAGTGATTCAGTGATAAAAATACCAAAGTTTTACTACAAAGAACTGAAAGATATTGCTATTTACACTCATATATTTCTTGCACATTCTACTTGCTATTTACACTCATATTTTTCTTCTCGCACTTTCTACTTACTCAACTGTCTGTACTATAAAATGATGGGCTTGTGTATTTTTCTTGCACTTTCTACTTGCCCAACTATACGTACTATAAAATGATGGGCTGGCTGGTGTGTTTGTATTTTGGGTGTGACTGGGACTATAGATGGTGGAGCTGTGAGTGAAGTGCAGTGTGTTGTAACCCGTGGACAATAGTGGTGGCATCCCCGGCATGGGAGGCACCAGAACAAATTAAACACACCGCCGAGTTTTGTTTCCCAGGCCGAAAAAATAGCGGTGAATGGCCCGACGGTATGATCACTGGCATCAATTAATATTTACTCTTTTGTCCGCCATACAATGTCTTTTGACAAGCACGGATGCAGGAATGTTCGGATATTCTGTCAGGCTACATATGGAACAGCTCGACTCAAAAGTTGTATACAGGTGTCCTTCCTTCCTTCGTTCCTTCCTTCCTTCCTGGCCTTCTTCTTCCTGTTCCTCAGCAACGCATTAATTAATACCCGCGTGTTGTTGTTCTGTGTGTGTGTGTGTGTGTGTGTGTTATTTTATATTATGATATGGGTATTGCGGGTATTTTATTATGCTTATGCTTTATTAACTCTTTCTCCAATTCATATCTACCTTTGCTAAATTTCTAAAACATAATGCGACATCAATGTTTTGAGTTCATGACATGCAGTGCCTGATTTGAGCCAAAGGAAAGCGATATTTAATTACTTTACTTGGTGCCTCTTGTAGGTTGAATGTTTATGAATATGGCGAATTATGTCCAACCATAAATACATAGGACTACTGCATTGAAGGACAGTGATTTAAAGACCTGTGAAACTTGAATATATGGACAGTGATTCAAGATATGGACAGTGATTCAAGATATGGACAGTGATCAAGATATGGATAATGAATCTATGGATAATTACAGGCATCAATTCATTTTGAAGATAATAAATAATAATATATAAACACGTATGATGAGTTGAAACTTTTTGTGTGCATGTGTGTGAGTGTAGTAGTGGGAGCGGTTCACTTGGTGTTGCTGCTGCCAGTGGTGCCGCATCACTGGACAATATTGGAGACAAAGCCGTGTGTGGGAACAATGGACGCTCTGGTGCCGCTTACAATGGCGTCCACCCTGATGCTGCCTCCCTCCCTCCCTCCATGGTGTTACAGGCAGGCAGGTGTGGTAGTGGTTCATGGTGCCGCCCACACTACTGGTATATACTGTAGGTGTGGTGGTGGTGGTGCCCATATTACTGCAGGTGTGGTAGCTAACGTTAACCTGCAGGTGTGGTGGTGACGTCCTTATTATTTCAGGTGTGGTGGTGACGTCCTTATTATTTCAGGTGTGGTGGTGACGTCCATATTACTTACTACAGGTGTGTTGGGGCCCTCATCCAATCAACAAGGTATATCCCAAGACATTGTTGACTCTGCTCTGGGGCAGGGTTATATAAAAAAAAATAGTGTAGTGACTCCCTATTAATATCATCCATCCATCCTTATACAGACCACACCCCAGTCTTCACACCCTCAGCAGGACATATGTATAAAGTCATTCACACATGCACGTAAGGGGGCTGTCTGTCTCTCTGTCTGTCTAGCTGGCTGGCTGGCTGTCTCTCTGGCTGGCTGTCTGTCTCTCTGGCTGGATGTCTGTCTCTCTGGCTGGCTGGCTGTCTCTCTGGCTGGCTGTCTCTCTGGCTGTCTGGTTGGCTACTCACCTCCTCACTAATATTTTCTCAGACATTTCCTAAGACCGGATGATACACCACTACCATTACCACCACCTCTACTATCATTGTTGCACTACTATTGCCAAAACTACCATTGTCACACTGCCATACACCGTTGTTAACTATTACTATACCACCTCTACCACCACCACCACCACCACACCACCATCACAACCACCACCACCACCACCACCACATCTATCACTACCACACCACCACCACCACCAGTCCCAATCACAGAGGCTCTCAATAATACCCGACACACACACAACATGTCAGTTCATCACCTGCCAATAGACTCTCTCCCTTCCTTACCCTCCTCTCTCATCTTAAATAATCTCATCAAAGGAGTCCGGTGAGCGTTAGTCCAAAGTCTCTTACGGTACGGGGAAAAATCTGCACCTTCTTTCGGTCTCCCTGTCACTTCTTTTTTTACTAGGATTTCTGTGCTTATTATTTTGTTTATATTCTGATGTTCACGTATGATTTAAAGCAGTCCAGTGCATCCTATCGTGATTAAACCATACCTAATGTATGTATGTATCCTGAGCCAGATTTAACTATAGGCCTGACTTTGGGATCTTCGTAGTGGAATCGAAATAGTCTTCTCCTAAAAAAATGAGTGTTCCCTGTACCATGAGAAAGTTTGAAACAGTGCCTCCCTTGCCAGTTCTTCCCCCACGTGGCACCGCAGCCAATAGCAGTGCCGACGGGATTAGGCATCTGTGTTTGTTAGACTGGCTGACTGATTGACTGGCTGGCTGGTTGACTGGTTGGCTGGTTGACTGGTTGGCTGATTCGCTGACTGGCTGACTGGCTGGCTGGCTGGTTGGTTGGTTGGTTGGCTGGCTGGCTGGCTGATTCGCTGGTTGACTGACTGACTGACTGACTGACTGACTGACTGACTGACTGACTGACTGACTGACTGACTGACTGACTGACTGACTGACTGACTGACTGACTGACTGACTGACTGACTGACTGACTGACTGACTGACTGACTGACTGACTGACTGACTGACTGACTGACTGACTGACTACTGGCACTCTCTTCACATAAAAAATAAAACTGCCCTGACACAAGATAGCTAAGAAAAATGACAATATGAATCATGGTTTGTGATGTTAGTGTTGTGTAAATGATGGTGTTGTATGGTAGTGTGTTGCTTCACTTCTTGACCAACGATACAGCTATAGAGGGACTGTAGGAGGAGGTGGCAACACTGACCTCCTCACTATGGGAAACCCTACCAAGTTTTTATCATTTTCTTTTTTTCGATTTTTTTTTTCGGGCTTCAGGGCAAAATATATACTATGAGGTGTAGGTAGGTGGCAGGACAGGTAGACGGACAAGCAGGCAAGTAGACAGACAGGGAAGCAGGCAGGCTGGCTTATACTACCTGGACTATTGTGTAGGGTTACCGGGGGTGTGAGGGGGTTGCAGTGAAGCTGGTGGTGGTGATGGTGGTGGTGATGGCAGGAGGTGGGCAAGAGGATGGCGTGAGAACCTTCTGTTGGTGGTTCTCTATCTAACTCTGGTTCTTCCTGTATAGCTCTCTCTCTCTCTCTCTCTCTCTCTCTCTCTCTCTCTCTCTCTCTCTCTCTCTCTCTCTCTCTCTCTCTAGGACATTGTTACGTAACCAAAAGTGACTGACATGAATAATTTATATGTTTGTATGTGTGTGTATTTGTGTGTGTGTGTGTGTGTAAACTTGGAATGGTTGTGTGTAATATTGATCTAGTATATAGCTGCTTATTGGAGGAGGCTGACAAATGACTACACACACATACATACACGTCACCATAATTTCCGATATATAAAGCCTTTCCTATACCTGAACACAATAGAAATGACATTCGATTTTCTCAATTTATGATCGAGGGTGATGTGTTTATAGCGTGTTGTCACTTTATTTATTTATTTGTCTATATATTCTTTATTTATTATTATTTATTATTATTGAAAACCTGGAACTCTATTGTACTTCTGATTCCTCCTGACTATACCACGAAACAAGCTAGCCTTAATTTGATGTAGGTGGTGCATGTTTCGTGGCAGTGTATGTTTGAATTAATTAACTATTCACTAACATCCCAATTTTCTGACTACAACACATGCAGGGATCCTTAAAAATAATTCTTTATGAGTTCTGTGTGTCATTTCTGTAACCACGAAATATAAAAAAGGAAAGGAGAATTGTTTGGGATATTTTGGATTTCAGAATGTGTGTGTGTGTGTGTGTTCTGTGTACTGCACGAGTTCTTATTCTCTCTCTCTCTCTCTCTCTCTCTCTCTCTCTCTCTCTCTCTCTCTCTCTCTCTCTCTGTGCTTATAATTCTCTAGTCCTCTTCTTCCCTCTCCATTTTATTCTACTCACTTTTTACTCGTCGTTCCCACTCACCGTTTTTCTTTTATCTCTTTCTCACCTCACTCTGGCACCTCTTCTCTTTCCTCCCACATCACTTCACATCTCATCTCTTTTCCTGTCTCATTCACCTACCCCTCCCTCCCCTCCCCCCTACTCGTCCTCTTAAATCTCTCTCTTTCTCACTCCTCACCCTCTCACACATACCCTCTCTCTCTCTTCCTCCCCCTCCTCAATCTCTCTTCCTTCCCCTCTCCTCCCCCCTCCCTCTCTCTCTCTCTCTCAACCCCCCTTCTCCCTCTCTTTCTCTCCTCCACCCTCTCTCTCTCTACTCTCTGTCCACCCACCCTAAACATCCCTTCATTGTTCCTCGTCTCTATTACGTCGTCTGAGAATCTCTTGTGATCCAGTGAGTCTCGAGGATGGATGGATGCAGTGTTGCCAACTCAACAACATTTCCACACTGTTGCTTCCATCATCATCTCAATAATAATAATAATAATAATAATAATAATAATAATAACAATAACAATAACAATAACTATAAACTTAACCATAAACACATTATTTACTGCGCCTCTGTTTCCTGCATGTGTCGGCAAGTTATATTTTATTCTTTAAGTTGGTGGGTTTATTAGAAGGGGGGACTATCTATCTACAGAAGCCGACGACGAAGAGTAAGTAGCCTATATTATACTGGGATGTGGTGGTTGTGGTGGTGGTGGTGGTGGTGGTGGTGGATGCAGGGGACGGTGTTGGTGGTACTACTGGCTTGAATGCAAGTGGCTTTCAAAGTCGCCGGACGGGAAAACACGGTTACTTCCCTGACGACTGGCTGGAGGAGAGACACAGAGAGAGAGAGAGAGAGAGAGAGGTAGTTGAGGGGGGGTGAAGGAGATGTAGAGAGAGACAGGGAGAAACACACACACACACACACACACACACACACACACACACACACACACACACACACACACACACACACACACACACACAGGTACACACACACACACACAGGTACACACACACACACACACAGGTACACACACACACACACACACAAGAGATCCTTATCGTAATATATATACCTCAATTAAGCTATAAACAGGTAATCTAATCTTCTCTCCTTGAGATATATAGGCTTTCCTTTAATGGGAGTGAGTATACATTACCTTGGAAAAATATTCTGGGGGGACAACTTACTCCTCCAAACTCAGCCAGGAAACAGATCACTTCAATACAAGAGTGAGGGAATCTGTTTTGAAGTATAGTCTGGAGGAACCAAATAATAGCTCCTCAATTCCTTAGCTTGAAACGAGACCCTAAATTAATAATAAAAAAATTATAATAAAAGAGGGAGAGAGATAAAAAACTAATAATGTGTGCCCACCAACTTAGCTCACTTGCTGTCCACACCACCAGGGGGACTCGTCACACAACAACAACACACGTGTATACTCGGCTCAATCTTCCTCCCAGGGCTCACCACAAAGCCTGTTCTCCGTCGTAAATAACCCCCTGATAATTCCCTATTGACATAACCCCATTCACTCGTCGCCCCTCCTCTCGCGGGCTTTC
The DNA here is from genome assembly GCA_034508575.1 of Petrolisthes manimaculis. Classification (NCBI taxonomy): domain Eukaryota; kingdom Metazoa; phylum Arthropoda; class Malacostraca; order Decapoda; family Porcellanidae; genus Petrolisthes; species Petrolisthes manimaculis. Next base: position 104,502 of record JAWZYT010002284.1, read on the forward strand.
ATTCATTCATTGAGAGAGAGACAGACGGTCATTGAGGTGATTCCTATGATAGTTCCTCCTCTCTTGATAATGCTCTAATGAACGTGTGTGTGTGTGTGTGGTGGGAGAGGAGGAAGGGGGACGAGGGGAGTGAAAAAAATAAACCACTGGATTACCTGCACCTCCAACCTGCCCACGAGTGCTCACCTCATTGTCCACAAAACAAATGCTTAGATAGACTGTTTATTGGTGACGTGGAGCGGAAGGTACGTGATTAATTGATTCCCTGAGGCGTGTATAAGGCACTTGTGGTGATGACGGGGAATGGTCAGTTGGCTGTGGACTCTTTTTAATTGGTTGGTGGATGGATGGATAAGAAAGAGAGCCGGGAACAGAACAGGTTCTTTCAAAACGGAACGGGGACAACAAGAGCTAGATTTCCTTACATATACCTTTCTTCCTTCTCTTGGTTCCTCGCCTCGACTACTGGCATGCGTTGGTAATTCGTTCAGGGTAATCAGTAATTTTCTTTTGGGGGCAAATTGGATGAGGTTTTAATTTCTCTCACCAACACCATGAAACAGATGAGATAAGTGTTAGTAATATGGGTTTCTGTGTCGTGGTATCGTTTGGAGGAATCAGTACCACTCCAATTCACTCAATATTATAATAAGTTTGAGTCGCATGTGCTTCTTATTATTATGTGTTTGTTGTTACGTCAATGTATCTCTCTAGTGTGTTTCATATGTGGCAACACTGCTTTAATTTGTGTCTCAGCCTTTCGTTTAGTGTTATGTAATATTGAATATAGTATTACTATCGTGACGAAAATACACCGATTCTTTTCTAAATAAATAATTAACCTTTGATACACGTTTCCTTGCATTATATACTTTTCATAAGTTGCAAATGTAGTTCGTCTTGGATTACATTACATTTACCGAAAAAAGCCAAGAAATTAAAATAATGAAGGAACCAATACGTTTTCGCCAGGTTAAAAAAAAAAAAAAACATAAGGAATATAGGAATTTCATCAAAGCAACTGTACACTACATACTCTAGCACCACCCAGAAGCTGTCCCCATTCCTTCAAGTTAAGTAGGCGTAAGAAGGCTGATGGATGGATGGGTAGGTGGGTGGTAGTGATGGTAGGTGGTGATGGTGGGTGGTGATGGTAGATGGTAGGTGGGTGGTTGTAGTAGGTGGGGAAATACAAGTCAGAGCAACACTTAATTACTTCATAGGCAAAACAACTTGGTATTTATCTATAACAACAACAACAACTTGGTATTTATTTATAACAACAACAACTTGGTATTTATTTATAACAACAACAACTTGGTATTTATTTGTAACAACAACTTGGTATATGATTATCTGGTATATAATTTGGTTTTGTTTCCTGACACACTTTTGAAGAATGAAGCCTCTCTAAGGCATCAAAAATATAACCTACTATCCTCTTAAAGAACAATTCCACATGAGTAGGAAGGAGCCTTTGTTGACAATGTTTTGTTTCTTGTTCTATAACCAACCATTCTTTCAAGTTAATGTTTAATGTTAATTCATCTTGACGTGAGTTGAGACCAGGACAAGGGAGGCTAGGCTAGTTTTTATCAAGGTTTTTATCATTATTAACTGGAGAATATTGTGTTGGTGAACTGGAGGGATACTTAACTATAATAATTCCTTCCTCCAAGCTATGGAATGCAGGAAACAGACCAACGAACTGATCAGGGCTTACGAAAAAGGGATCTGTTTCATGACATAATATTATATAGTTTGGAGGAATCGGTGTCCCTCCAATTTACCGACTACAGGGAGAAGCTTTCGTAACCTGGACACAGCTGGGTGTTCCTGTGTATTGGAGGGTAAGGAGGAAGGGGAGGGGGAGGGGGAGGGGGAAGGGGAAGGGAGGGGCCGTTAAACCTGTCCCACCCTTGTCATAATCTCTCCCCTGCCTCTGTGTATGTGTGTGTGTGTGTGTGTACGAATGAATCTGTGTGTGTCTGTCTTTGTGTGCGTGTGTGAGTGTGTGTACGAATGAATCTGTGTGTGTCTTTGTGAGTGTAAAGTGTGTTTGTGTGTGTGTGTGTGTGTGTGTATGAATATATATACGAAAGTGTATTTACGTGACTGTGTCTGGGAAATGTGTTTATACGTCTAGAACCATATTTTTACAATCTTTACATGTGATCTAACTCTATCATTCCTGTGGCCCTCAGTTGTAGCCAATGCTTTGTGACCCTCCTGTAATTTTCCCAATCAAAAAATCCCATAAAGTTTGAAAATACATCCAGACAATTAGTACTGTGCCTGAAATAGAGGTATAATAATATTTTGGTGATGGTACTGTACATACTTTATTCCAGGGATCGATATTTCGGGAGGCAAAGAGTTGAATGGAATAGATGAACTGCAATGAGGTTATGGAAAATAAAACTGCTATGATTTCGATGCACACGACGGTACTTAAGTAAACAAACATGTAACAGCTTCCTTTTATAAGTATAGTAAGCTGGACTGGATTCCTATGGCCAATTTTTTTTTTACCCATAAAATAGAAAACGATCGAAAATCAGAACTAAGAAAATCTGTTCTGAAACTCAATGATGAAGGATGGAGGATGAAGCAAACACTGTATGTATGTATGTATATAGATGTATAGGGCCGTATGAAGGATGGAGGATGAAGCTAGCACTGTATGTATGTATGTATGTATGTAGATGTATAGGGTCGTATGAAGGAGGTTGAAGGATGGACGGGTGGTCTCTGGTGGTGGTCTCTGTAAGGTGGTCTTCCAACACACCCACAGCCGCCCTTCACAGATTAGCCGGGATTTACTCTCGACAAGTTTGGCCTCGCTGTGATTTGCAGAAACGGCTTGTGGGCTGTGGAATTTTGGGGTCCGACAACTTTGAGGAATTCGTCGCCAACTTCGTGAAATTCGCTTTACATTCCTCTCTGGAAAGTGAGTACCTATATTTCTGTATCCTTAGAACCATCAACTTCACACAGTCTGAACGAGCAGCTTTGAAAAATATAAACAAATGTCTCTGTGGAATTAGAGCAGCAAGCAAATGAGTGATTAATAGTTGTAGTAACGAGGTAAAATCACATCCATAACATCCAGGAACCTCTTATGATAATAAGCTCTTATCTATATCTGTAGCTTGACATTCCGAAAAAGTGAATCATCAGTAAGAAAAACCTATACGGCTGAAGACTCGTGATATATAGACCATCTAGATATAATAACAATGACAGGGACGAGAGCAGGGATGGATGGGGAAACTGACGAGGACGAAGAAGTTGTGAAAGAGGGAGCGAGAGAGTGAGGGTAGAAAGGGGCGTAGGTGGGCGGTTTCCTTTCTATTGTGGGACCAGGATACCGGTATACAGGAGGAGGAGGAGGAGGTGTGGTTCGGTTTGGTTGTGTGTAATGGTTGTGGGTCTGTGTGTGTAGTGCCACATGTACTCGGTATCTGGCCTAGTAGCCCTTGCAAATCTTGAAAAAACTTGTAGCATTTCTGTAGTCTTGTTATGAGCAAAATATTGTACATAATGTTTGGGGATTTAGAATTGGGGAAATAATTATTACTGCTTGAAGATTATTAGATATCAGATGTGTTGCTACTCGTCATATGTTTCAGGCTCCGTATTGCCAACTGTACGGGGCAGAAGGAACTCTGGGCAGCAAGAGTATAGGACAGGAGGAGGGAAGGGAAGCAGAGATATGGAGCAGAGGAGCAACAAGCAGGAAGGGTACATGGCATGATGGAAGAGAACGAGAGGGGCACGGGGCTGGAGGGAAGGGAATGAGTGAGAGGGGCACGGGGCAAGAGGGAAGGGAATGAGAGGGGCACGGGGCTGGAGGGGGTACATGGCATGAGGGAGGAGAATGAGAGGGGTACATGGCATGAGGGAAAAGAATGAGAGGGCCACGGGGCAAGAGGGGATACATCCAGAACGTGTTGACAAAAGGAAAAAGACACTTGATAATTTTCCTGTAGAAGGTGACGTCATACAACACTATAGAGGAAATGCCCAAATACCCTGGGTGGCACGAACGACCTCACCACCAATTTACGACGTCGGACACAAGGGCAGAGGAAGAGAGTTACTTAGAAAAGTTTCGGGGCCGGGCTCTTCTCTTTGGTGTTCAATTTAGCGAGAGTAATGCGCAGGTCTGAGCGCGCAGCAGGGGGGGTCGCTGAGTGTCTTCTCTCTCACCAGTGTCTGTTGCTTTAAGGGGAGGATACAATTTAGATACATTGGAGTTCCTTGATTCCTCCAAAGTATGCCAGGAAACAGTACCAAGTTAACAAAAATAATAGTGGCGTGTTGCTTGGAATAGTCTGGAGGGATCATTTGTTCCAGATTTACCAACATTGAATCTTCCCCTTAAGAGTGGCCGGCATTTTAGCTAATACTCCAGGGAACACAATCACGGATAACCAGTTCTTAGTCTTCGTTTTCCTGAAGTCGAGGTTTTTACATTTTGGCAAGAAGAAACGTTTGTGCATTTTTACTCACCAACAAAACTTTAAGGGCAGGTACTTGGTGTTTCATTTTCATTTACATACAACGAACCAACTAGACTTTTCTTGTTTTTCACATTCACCATCTCTGTCCATGTGTATGTGTCGTTGCTAATCACCGGTTGGTGGTGGTGTTTGTGTGTCCTTGGACCCTTGTATGTGTCCTTTTTTAAAGATATTTGCAAGCCCGAAATTTGAGTAGGTTGGGAAGGGTGGCTGGCTGGCTGGCTGGGTGTGGTGGTGGGTATGGAGGGAGGTTGGGCAGGTGTGGGTATAGACCAAAGGTGCCCCCTGAGAGCACACCAGACCCGTTCCCACGACCCTCCTCTCCTCGCCAGCCTCGCTCCCTGTCTCACCCTCTCTCACAGCCCTACCAAGAGGACCGGAAAATAATCCATGTGTTGTAAGATTCACGTTAGAATAAAGATGTGTGTGTGTGTGTAATGAAACCAGAACAGAGCAGCGTTTAAGTCTGTCTGCCTTTGAAAAGCTTCTTCTGATTACATTATTGAGAGATAAATGGAGTTTTTTTTTATATAACAAATTACCCCTACCATAACCAAACTGATTTTGATGTCAGCGATGATTTGAAATTTTGACATCCGGGATATTTCGAAAGGGAAATTTGGTTAACAAATGCGTATTAAAAGTAACAGAAAAGTCTCCTTTCTGTATATACTTGCACCAATAGCTAAAATAAATAAAGGTATACATCCATCCATCCATCCTTCTACCCTGACGAGGAAACTAAAATTGATACGACGATGAATTTCTTAAGACCAAAAAGTATCGTAAATAAATATAATTATGTTGTGTATATTTTATTTAAGAAGAGAAGAGATATGATGCAATACAAATACTACCATATATTAATTTTTTCTCCCAGACCACCACCACCACCACCACCACCACGTAGTACTCTAAATAAAATAATTATATATGAACGTACTACGACCACCAGAGACAGAAACAAACACACACGCGCACTCGACATTGGTGAAGGGAAGAAATAAATAGTGGTGCCTCTGCTGCTGAAATCAGTCTCTCCTCGACCGTCACTCCCACATTGGTTCCAAATTAAAAATATACCCGGGTTGTCTTGTGGCGATCTTTTGCAGTGAATGTCCAGCAGCAACGACGACGACGACGACGACGACAACAACAACAACAACAACACCAACACCGTCCATCACCACCAGCACCAACACGGAGTAAAAAAATACAAATTACACTGAAAATACATACAACACATTACATTAAAACGTCCACCACCAGGGAAAAGTAAAAAAAAAAAAAATGACACTCTTAACTTTTAATTAGGTTTCTTTATTTTTTTGAAGAACTTGTCATTGGCGTCGTCTCGCGGAACAAAAAGTGGAGTGGAAACAAACTAATTAGAGACAGTCCTGATTGGCAAGGGAAAAGTGAGTAACGTAGAGCGAGCGTATATAGCCAATATTCATTACAGATACACACACACACACATACTCTCTCTCTCTCTCACACACACACACACACACACACACACACACACACACACACACACACACTCACTCAGTCGTCCAGGGAAAATAATCATTTTTAAAAATTCGCCAAAAAGGAAGTGGAAACATGATTTGATTTTTGTTTCACGTACATTCACAGATATCAGTAATTATCAGCATGTATGTATGTATGTATGTATGTATATATGTATGTATGTATGTATGTATGTATGTATGTATGTAACCTAATGAATGTATGAAATATCGCCAAAGTTATGTATGTCACTCAAACTAACAGTCACAACCATTCTCTCTCTCTCTCTCTCTCTCTCTCTCTCTCTCTCTCTCTCTCTCTCTCTCTCTCATTCTTCTTCCTTTCACTAGACTCCTCCTGTTAAACGCCCCAGACTTTATAACTCATTGTTGACGGATAAACACCTATGAAAGACCTCATGGCAGGGTATTGGAACACATACACACACACACACACACACACACACACACACACACACACACCCTGTATGTAAGTATGTATGTATGGACCCTGCATTGTTAAACTCTACACAACCTTATTAACTAACTAACCTTATACAGAATTACATGTATATTTTATTGTTATTAATAATATGGTTTCATTCATCACCTTTCCAAACGCGTCCTCATCCACTTATAACCACCTTGAAATTTTTAGTGCCATTCCTTACTATGGAACTCTAATCTTAATTTTTTTTCATATTGTACAGTTGGCCGCACGAATTGGTACTCACGCTATTGTTTTCGAAAGTTTACAACATAATATAGATAATGTAAGACTATATACGTAACTGCAATACAATATGATTAGTAGGTTTGTTATTTTACTAATCACCGAGTCACTTGGTAGACCATAATATTATACTATAGATAATGTAAGATAATGTAAGACTACGTAACTGCAATACAATATGATTATAGTAGGTTTTTGCTTGCTAATCCCTGAGTTACTTACTAGTAGACCATTAATTGCAGCACTATCAAAATAATGACCTCACTCTTCATATTATAACCTGTGTAAGAATTCCTGTGACCAACTGTACAATGGACGTAGGATGAATGCAAGTAGGAAAAAGTATCTTACGGCTGGAAAATGTTAAAAATTACTCTCACTTGTTTGTTGGTGAGTGGCAGGATAATGTTCTCAAATGCGGCCGTTGTTTTGCTATTCGTATATTCATAACTTTAGAATCCCATGTTTGCTGACTTTGTACAAAAATGTTGATATTTATCCCCGTTTGCCTCAATAAATGAAGGAGTTGACTATTCTGATGTAAGAGTCAGCAATATTCTTACATGATCGGGTTTTGATGGACTGATTAAAATGTTTAGCAGTGGGCCGGTAGCTTGGTATACAGGTCGGTTGGAGGGTCAGACAAGTGAGTGAGTGAGTGAGTGAGAGAGTGAGTGAGAGAGAAAGAAAGTAAGAAAGAAAGAGAGGCCACTGTTTCCCTTCAGTCTAACCTGGTCAGCGGTATTGTGTAAAATTGAGGAACATTTTGTCCACCTTAGAGCTAAAAGGGCTGCTAGTCTCATTATACCAACCAATCAGCCACTATTATTATGTTTAACGTTTGGACAATTCACGACTAACCCAAATATGACCCTTAAAATTAATTCAGTTCACAGATGATCGAATTTTTCACCCATTTGCCTCGATACACACAACCTTATGAGGAGAATAATATTATGTTGTTGATTCCTACAGAACTACAGAACTATGCCACGAGACAAATCCCCTACTACTAGTAATACCGAGGTCGTCTGTTTTGTAGGGATAGAGTTTGGAGGAATCAGCCTGTAGCCCCATACATTAAATTTACCAACAATAAATCTTGCCACTAAACAGAATCAGACTTAATTTACACTCCTTACTATCTGACAAATAAAGAGGAAGAACTAAATGAAAGCCAATAATATTTCAAACAACTCGTACTCGTAAACAGCGTCTTGTCTTTTGAATAATAATAATATGTTTTGGACTAAAGACATGTATACGATATTTTGCTCCACTTGAGAGGAAATGTCTCGTTGACCAAGGGTGAAAATATCAAGTGCATTTTCATACACGAGTCGTTCTATTATCCATGAGGAGAATGTGAGTAGAATGTGACCAGTGTCGTGTTCATGTCCTCCTGTTCCTCACACGCACACACACTTAACCATTGCATCAAACACACACACGCACACACACTTAACCATTGCATCAAACACACACTCGCACACACACTTAACCCTTGCACCACACGCTCACGCACTTAACCATTGCGCCAAACACACACACGCACACACTTAAGCATTGCACCACACACAAACACTTAAGCATTACACCACACGCACACTTAACCCGACGAGTGATTTCCTGTGCAAATTAATAATGCCTCTATTAATTAACTAACAATTGTGCTAATGGGTTAAAAAAAGAAATAACTAATTTTTCATAGGACGACAAGAATGGGTCCTTCAATAATCACAAAAAAAAAAACAGGTCACCCAGTGTTTGAAAATAAAAAGGCAGCTTTATAAAATATAATGTCCCAGTATGACATCAAAATTATTCCCTTACTGTCAAAGTGTCAGTATGTATAGATGGGCAGACAGTGAAACCCATCAAACATTTGTCCCTTTCCTTTTTGTGCCTCATATACCCACCAGATTTTAATGTAAACACGACTCATGTGATCCTTTTTGATTGGGTGAACATTCCAGCACAAGTCTCTTCTCGTCTCCCCTCTCCTCTCTCCCCCTCCTCTCTCCCCCTCCTTCCCTCCCTCTCTCCCTCCTTCCCTCCCTCTCTCTCTCCCTCCCTCCCTCTCTCTCTCCCTAACAGTAGCCAGCCATACCAGGCCCGAGAGGAGAATGTGGAGCTAATGTAAACACCCCATTCACTCTTCACAACGGTCCCGGGGTCTGAGAGGGCCTAGCGTGGGAGACCAGTGATGCAGAGGCCATGAGAAGGAATACAAAGGAATACAAAGGTGGGCCTTACAAGGCTGCCTGTGTAACTATTCTACGTCTATGGTTTCTACATGTCTGAGGAAAAGGATAGTAAAGTGGAAGGCTCCTCCCCACCCACCTCTCCCTCCGGTAAAAACCGGCCTGAAAAAAGTGGTGGAAAAAACACCTGTGCAGCAGTAGAAAAAAAAACTGAACAGGAAATTTTATAGTACAGTGTGAAAGAGAATACAATAATCTATTTACATCTAAAAAAAAAAAAAAAAAAAAAAAAATATTAACGAAGCGGGTAATAAGAATGAGGGAGGGAGGGAGGGACAGAGAGTGAGAGAAAGAGGATGAGAGGGGAGTGAGGAGGAGAAAAAGAGAGAGGAATAAAAAGAGAAAATTGGATAAGACTGGTGTATGAGTTCAAGTTCAGACTGAGAGAAAATGTTGCCTAAGGATGTGTTCTTACGTATTAGTGTGTGTGTGTGTGTGTGTGTGTGTGTGTGTGTGTGTGTGTGTGTGTGTGTGTGTGTGTGTGTGAGAAAATCCTGTGACCAACTGTACATAGCCTAATAATGATAACTAATTTTTTTTTATATAGAGTGACCAAAGGCGCTTCTCAGTTCCTTGCTGTTGATGCTGCTTCTCTTTTCAGCAGGTGTTGTGAAGTTGAATAGTAGCTGTGTGTGTGTGTTGTGTGTGTGTGTGTGTGTGTTGTGTGTGTGTGTGTGTGTGTGGTGTGTGTGTTGTGTGTGTGTGTGTGTGTGTGTGTGTGTGTGTGTGTGTGTGTGTGTGTGTGTGTGTGTGTGTGTGTGACGAGAGAGAGAATGGTTGGTGAGTGGAATAGATGTGAGATAAAGAGAGATGAAATATCAAAGAATAAAACACACAAGAGTAGATTGGAGAGAGTGAGTGAGTGAATGAGTCAATGAAAAGAATAATGAAAAAATAGACTGAGAATTTGATAAGAGACAGAAATGATTCAATGGGTGGATAAAAGAAAAAGGAGAGAGATGATGAGAGGAAAGAGAGGAGGAGAGAGAGAGATGATGAGAGAAAAGAAAGGAGGAGAGAGAGAGATGGTGAGAGGAAAGAAAGGAGAAAAATATGGTAAGAAACTCGCAAATAGATGGAAAGAATGCAGGGAAGGAGAAGAGGGGAAACGGAAGAAGAGACTGAAGGAAACGAAGCGGAAAAGGAGGGTAAAGGAAAGAGGGAGGAGACACGGTAGAGAAGAACTGGAAAGGAAGAGAAGACGAGGGTGTGCATGGTGATGAAGAAGAAGAAAGGAGAGGAGGAGGGAGAGGAGGTGATGAAGAAGAAGAAAGGAACTAGAGGAGGTGATGAAGAAGAAGAAAGGAACTAGAGGAGGGAGAGGAGGGAGCTAGAGAAGGGAGAGGGGAGGAGGTGGTGGAAGAAGGGGGAGAGGAGGGAGAGGAGGAGGTGGAAGAAGGAGGTGGAAGAAGGGGGAGAGGAGGGAGAGGAGGAGGTGGAGGAGGCGGGAGCTAGAGGAGGGAGAGGAGTAAGGGGGGAGGTGGAAGCTAGTAAATGTATAGGGCAGTTCTCTCTTGTTTGGGTTAAAGATTTTGGACTCCTGGTTACCCCACATACATCGCCTCAAGACATCATGAGCTCCCTTTCTTCCAACACCCAAAAAAATGCGGTGGACCAACCAACCAACCAACCAACCAAGTCTTGCCAAATGGAGGATCTTATTTATTCCTCGAGATTAGGGCAGACGGATGGATGAATGGATGGATGGATGGATGGATGGATTGACGGTCCCTATGAGAATTAGCTGCGACCCCCTGGTGGACAGATTACGCAACCCAAACTTAGCCTACCGTAATGCTGATGACAATTTAGGGGGAAACTTTGTGTATAGGTAAATCTGGAGCAGCTGAATCCTCCAAACTATATATTCAAAACAACAGAACACCATTATTTTATTTTTCATTTGGTTCTGTTTCCTGGTATACTTTGGAGGAATCAAGACACTCCAATGTAACAATTAGGAGTGAATTACCCTCCTTAACCGTGATGACAAGATGGTGTGTGAGTCCTAATTACTGTTATTTGTTCTGTTATTATAAGTGAGTAGATTTTTTCAGAGAAGGGGGATGTGTTGTCGAGTGCATGGTTAGAGTAGTCTATTCTCCTTGTATCCTTTTGTAACCCGCAACTTGTCTACTGATTCTAGGCCCAATTCTACTGAAACTGGTATACCCGGCTCACTCATGCCAGCCCCTATTCGACTAAAGTTATTTCTGTCCACTTAAATCCTCTTCACTTTTTTGTTAAACCCACTCTCTGTGTATTGAAGCTAGCCAGCCAGCCAGCCAGCCAGCCAGTCAGCTAGTCAGCCAGCCAGCCCTCTGTCAACCAAAGTCAGTCCTATACTCATCGAAGCTAGCTCTCTTTCCAGTGAACCCATCTCTCTCTCTCTCTCTTCATCGAAACCAACCATAGATTTATCCTGAAACCAGTCCCTACCCCCTGAAACACCCTACCCTTATTTCCTGCATGAAACACCCTCCCCTGTCTCCTGAAACATCCACCCCTGCCTCCTGAAACACCCTCCCCTGCCCCCTGTCCACGGCAACCACCCACTACCCCCTACCGGGCATCACTGTTCCCCGGGGGGCATTACAGGGTACAAGAGCGTTTAAACCCCAACCATTTTGACCCTTTAGAGAGCCAGCCATTGTGAGGTAACTTCACCTACCCCGAATAATGTCTTTGAAGTGTTCTCGAGCCTTCGTTAAAAGTTCCCCTTTATTCTTCAGGGGACTCCAAACAGCGACACAAAGACCCGACCCTCTCAAGATTCACTCACTAGATTCACTCTCTCCATCCATCCATCCCCTCCCCTCCCCTCAACCTCCTCTCAGCCTGCCTTCCTGCCTGCCTGCTTGTCTGTCTGTTCGCTATCCTGCCTGCCTGCCTGCCTGCCTGCTAGCTTGCCTGCTTGCTTGCCTGCTTGCCTGCTTGCTTGCTTGCCTGCTTGCTTGCTTGTCTATACGCCATCCTGCCTGCCTGCCTGCTTGTCTGTCTGTTCGCCATCCTGCCTTACTACTTCTTTCTTCAGTCTATCCATCCAGCTTGTTATTTTCATTGAATGTCCTGCTTTGCTTGTTCTCTCTTTAGTGTGTCTCATTCACTTCCCTCTCTCGACCAGCTACTATCTTCTAAGCCTGTCTGCCTGTCTCTGCCTGTCTGTCTGTCTTTATCTTCCTATCTGTCTCTGTCTGTCTCTTCCTATCTGTCTCTGTCTTTATCTTCTTGTTTGTATGTCTGTCTCTTCCTATATGTCTCTGTCTGTCTCTTCCTATATGTCTGTCTGTCTCTTCCTGTCTTTATGTCTCTGTCTTTCTGAGTATCTACCTGCCTGTCTTCTTCAATTTCCTCCCTCCTTCCGTTCCCTGTTTCCTCGACCACTTCTCGTCTCAGTGGCTTGCCTCGTTAGCTCAGCAATCAGTCTCACATTCACCTCCTTCGTTTCATTCATTTTACTCCTTAAAAAATGTTACCTTCTCAGCCTATCACATTTGCGGACTGACTTCCTTTCCTGTAATACCTTGTCGACATATATTATCCACCTGTATTAATAATCAGAAAATGGGAAACACTACAGACTACACTATATAGGCTCTTTGACTCTGACATGATAACTCATTGATGTCTTTGATTTGATCTGGTGTGTGTTAATCCACTTTCCCATTATTTCTGCATTCGATTCACACATTTTTTTTTTAACATGTATATACTTTCTTACATAGCGTATCATAATTATTGTAGTGTTCTCATTCTTCCACGTGTTATTCTCCCCTTCCTTACGTGTCATATACTGACTATACCCCCTCCCTCCCTCCTTGCCCCATTCAACAAGAACCATTTTCCCTTTTCCCTTTTTTTTTCCCTGCTTCTCCTCGCGGCTGATCCCTCATTACCTTCCTTCCTCCCACCGGGGTTCATTTTCCTTCCCCCCCATTCTTCTACTTGCACACACACCAAAAAAAAGAGAAAGAAAAAAAATGATATATAAAAAAAGGTTTATTAACCGTCGCTCCGCCTTCACCAGTGTCTCAGAGTACCGGACTATATAATATCAAGTAACGGAAGCACCAGTAGCAAAAAAAAACACGCAAGAAGAGAAGGGGGTAAGGTGACGAGAGAGATAAAAAATAAAAGGAAGGAAGTAGGAAGGCAGGAGGGTGATAAAAACTTGAGAAAGGAGCAAGAGGAGAGAGATAAAAAATAAAGGAGCAATAAGGAAGGAAGGAAGGAAGGAAGGAAGGTGACAAAAAATTGAGAAAGGAGGAAAATAAGAAGATGAAGAAAGATGAATATTAACCGTCGACCTTCCTTCTCCAATGTCTCAAAGTAATATCAAATAACGAGAGCAGGATATTATAACACGAGAGACAGACTGCATGGATGACACACCTTGACAACGACTCACCACAACACACCTCGTAAGGATGTGACGAAATACCTTAAGGAAGTTGTACAGTGTTGGTAAATCTGGAGCAACTTATTCCTCCAAACTATTCCAAGCAACAGAAACACTAATACTTTTTTTTAATATGGTCTTGTTTTTTGGCATGATAAATTAAGTTGAGATTTTCTTGTTTATGTATAGGAAGGTCTTTGATTCCTCTAAACTAAGGGAGTTAATACAGTGTTGGTAAATATGGAGCAACTTATTCCTCCAAACTATTCCAAGCAACAGGGCACCATTACTTTTGTCAATCTAGTCATGTTTCATGGCACACTTTGGAGGAATCAAGGCACTCAAATGTAGCAAAAGCATACTATCGCCTCTTGCCTATTTTCCCTTTTTTTCCTCATTACAAGGTCTTTTCGTTTCTACTCTACATTCACTTTAACTCTATTTTTTTTTTTTTAAGTGGTTGATGACGTGATAAGTTATTGCAGGTTTTTTATATCTATGGACAATTTTTTAGGTGATAGATACAGGGATACCTTAATTAATACTGTATCCTTCCTATTGAATTAATTTTAGGTGATGGAAAAAGTATCAGTTTAATTTAATCTCTCTTCTTGTAGATTACGTTTCAGGCGATGGATAAGGTAGTAGTAAAACAGATTATTATACTTTTGATAAATTGGAGTCTCTTGATTCCTCCAAATTATGCCAGGAAACAGACCCAGATGAAGAAATATAATGGTATCCTGTTGCCCGGAATAGTTTGGAGAAATCATTTGCTCCAGATTTACCTTAATACAGTTTCGATTCTTGTGAACAACTTTTGAGGTGAATGATAAGATGATTGTTTACCAAATCCTCTCCAATCTCCAGTATATCTCCAATTTTCTGACTACATCACAGGGTCCTTTAAGCAATATGTGCACTCCATTACCAAACACAACATACAGTATATACAGGAGTTTTTTTCACTTTTCCTTTTTCATATTTCTTAAGATTTTTTTTTAAATACGACCACTGTAACATCACCTTGAAGACCCTGTGATCATGTATGATAATTGGACTAGACTTCTGATTCCTCCTGACTATGCCACGAAACAAGCTCCTTCAATATAGGTGCAGGTGTTTCGTGGCAATATTTGATGGACTCGTATATCTCCAATTTTCTGACTACATCACAGGGTCCTTTAAGCAGTATGTGCACTCCATTACCAAACACAACATACAGTATATATAGGAGTTTTTTTTTAATTTTCCTAATTTTTATTTCTTAAGAAAAGATTTTTTTAATACGACCACTGGAACATCACCTTGAAGACCCTGTGATCGTGTATGATAATTGGACTAGGCTTCTAATTCTTCCTGACTATGCCACGAAACAATCTCCTTCAATATAGGTGCAAGTGCTTCGTGGCAATATTTGAAGGATCCCTTAAACAAAGAAAAAACAGCCTTCGCCGCCCCCCATTACCCCTCTGACACTGAGCCCCAGGTAGGTAGGTAGTGAGTGAGTTAGGTAAGTAGGTAGGTAAATAGATACGTAGGTAGCTCGGTAAGAAGGTAGGTGGTTTGGTAAGTATGTAAGTAGAGAGGTAGGTAAGTAGCTAAGCAGTAGGTAAATAAATAGGTAGGTAAATATTTAAGTAAGTTGGTAAATGAATAGGTAGGTAGGTAGGTAGATAAGTAGGCAAATAATTAGGCAGATAAGTAAATAAGTATATAGGGAAGAAGGTAGGTAGGTAAATATGTAGGCAGATATAGGTAGTTTGAGAAGCATTGTAGACATATGCTGATTACTGTACAATTAGGTCCCTTTTTTATTTTCCCTTTTTTTTTTGTTCGTTCAGTGTAGTTATGTCCAGGTTTTTTATTAACTAATTCAATTGTTGACATGTTTGTTCCATAACCTCTCTTTTATTTTTCTTCATACCTTTGTCTCCTTTCATTCCTTTTCTTTTCTGATGCTTCCCCCTCATTAATTTTTTTTATTAATTTTCTTTTATACTTTTTGTTTCTCTCTCTCTCTATCTTACACTCTCTCTGTCTTCTCTATTCTTTTTTTGTTAATTTATATACTCCATTCTCTCCCATATAATCCACTCACTCCAGGTTCCAGTTTTCCATGCAACTCCCGTCTACTCCCCCAGCACCTCCACGCCACGCCACTTGTCCTCCACTCTCCCCCTCCACTCTCTCTCTCCCTTTCCTCCCTCTTCCCCCTCCCCCCCTCTCTCTCTCTCCCTTTCCTCCCTCTCCCCTCCACTCTCTCTCTCTCCCTTTCCTCCCTCTCCCCTCCACTTTCTCTCTCTCTCCCTCTCCCTTGTCCCCCTCTCCCCTCCACTCTCTCTCTCCCTCCCTCCCTTGTTCCCTACCTCCCCCCCACTCTTCCTCTCCCTTGCCCCTCTCTCTTCTTCCTTCCAAAAGCCATTGAGTCGGACCAAAAGGGCTCGTCCCCATGCACACCCATGATATCATTGGCCCTGAATGGCCCCCTGAATGGCCCCTTTCTCCCTCTCATAGTGGCACCTTTGATCCTCCACGTGTAGTGTTTGGCAGGCTGTGTGTAGTGTTTGGTCTTCTGATCCTCTTCCCGTCATTTCATCACTTGTTTTGAGAATTATAACCTCCTCACACACACACACACACGCACACAGGCTCCCCTCGCTCGCCCACCCTCTCCCCCCGTTCCTCTGCTGCCTTTAAGGTTGTGTGTGGCATTTACTTTGGAGGTTTTGACACTTATATAGAAACTTTTGGCTTTTATGTTGAATCTTTTATTCCTCACTTACAAGCTATACCTTAGACGGGCTTACTTATATATACTGAAGGGGCTGTGTATTGTGTACGTTTGCTGGAGAGGATTCTTTTGCCACTGCAGGAGGGGGAATAAGTTGAATGTGATGCTATTTATTCAGATAATGATGCCATCGTATATACACTGAAAATCAAAACACATTACCTCAAGTCATTATCGTCTACTCCATCTGAAGAAACAGATGATTTTAGGTGTAAGTGTATGATATTGGTGACTGCAGATCTTCTTACCATATTAATCAGGTTTATTTCTCTAAAATTATTTCTCTAAAATTAATATTCAAGTTGATATAAAGGCACTCACATCTAACCATCACAGCAGTATTCCATGGTGCCTGTGATTATTATCCACAGCACCTCATACAGTAAAAACAGGCTACTGTACATATAGACAACAGAAAGTTTTAGCTAATTTGTTAACACTGCACCACAATCCTTCAACAACATTACACTGCTGCTGCCATTGAACACTCTACATCAACTTTCTATTGCTGGGTTGATTATCTTTGAGGTACTGTGTCATTACATGTCATCTACGTTAATATTTGTTGCTTCTACATCGTCTGTGTTGTCACATGGAGGTGATTTTGTGTTGTTTTGTGAAAGATCAATTCAAGATGCTTGGAACTGGATAATCATAATTTAATACAATTGGCATTTTGTATATACATTATATATAATAATTTATATAATAGAAAACTGTCATTAAAATTTCCTTCAACCCAAGATTTTCCTTCCCTTGAATAGTTTTAAAATTTCCTTCCCTTGAAGATATTTTAATGGAGAAAGAAAATACCAACAACACGAATAAAAATATATTTATACTTGGAATAAAAATGGATTTGGGCTACTTGGAATAGAGGTAGAAACTTGTGTAAAAGTACAGACAGAATCCCTCTTGGATGTTTTCTTCTGGCCAACCTCCATTCCCACCCTTCCCTTCCCTTCCCTTCTCGTCGCCCCATCCATTACCCCTCTCCTCCATTCTTCCCCTTGTTCTCTCACCACCTCCCTCCACCTCCCCCCACCTCCCCCCACCTCAGCTCATCGTCAGACCCACCTGCTCCCCATACCAACCCACTACACCCCATACCAGCCCACTACACCCCATACCAACCCACTACACCCCATACCAACCCACTACACCCCATACCAGCCCACTACACCCCATACCAACCCACTACACCCCATACCAGCCCACTACACCCCATACCAGCCCACTACACCCCATACCAGCCCACTACACCCCATACTAGCCCACTACACCCCATACCAACCCACTACACCCCATACCAGCCCACTACACCCCATACCAACCCACTACACCCCATACCAACCCACTACACCCCATACCAGCCCACTACACCCCATACCAACCCACTACACCCCATACCAACCCACTACACCCCATACCAGCCCACTACACCCCATACCAGCCCACTACACCCCAGACCAACCCACTACACCCCAGACCAGCCCACTACACCCCATACCAGCCCACTACACCCCAGACCAACCCACTACACCCCATACCAACCCACTACACCCCATACCAACCCACTACACCCCATACCAACCCACTACACCCCATACCAGCCCACTACACCCCACACAGACTCAACCCCTTTGGTATAATATCATATAATTAAATGGTATAAATTATAAGAACTGGATAAACATAATCTAAAACAAATGGCATGTTGTGTGTACTAACTGTACTTTATAGATATAAATTAGAAAACTGTCATTAAATTTCCTTCAATTCAAGATTTTATTACTGAATTCTGTTGGAAAATGTTATATATAGGTGAAATATATATGATACGACTCCTTCTAGAATATTTCATTTCATCTTGGTCACACAAAATCGTCATCTTCTCTTACTTTTTCACTCACTCTCATTTTCAGGCGTCAATGCTCACCCCACTCTCTGTTTCAGTCTCAACTTTACCCAAACCCATACTTCATCTCCCTCTCATCTTTATCCTCATCCTCATCCTCACTTGTTTCTTCTTTCACTCTCACTTCATCTCACTCTCATCCTATTCCTCATCCTCACTTGTTCCCTTCTTTAACCCACACTTCATTTCACTCTCATCCTTATCCTCATCCTCACCTGTTCCTTCTTTCACCCTCACTTTAGTCGTATCGAAGTGTTGTTGTGGTACGTCACACTCAGTACAGAGAATAATACAATGGGCATTCAAACAGCAACAAACATAATGGTCCTATAATAATGACAACAAAGCTACTTGAGTTAGGGAATACATTGTAAAGAAGAGAAGGCATTCTTTAACACTGAAGTGGCTGGCCTATTTTCTGATTGTATCCAAAAGGTTTTAAGCATTATAAGCATTATAGTGTAGACGGCCTCCTTCTTTGTCTCCAAGTTCCCTCCACACAGAGACTCAAGGACACAAGGGACATGAGGCCTCAGAGCACGACGACACAGTCCATGGGTCGTGAGGACACACTGATAGGGGAGTGTTGCCCCCTGCTGGCTTGAAGGTCAGGATGTGAAGTCGGGTTACCCTTTTCAGTCCTTTCTCGTAGTTTGAATAGAGGTTGTATGTCTCATCCCACAATGCTTAAAGAGTGTTGAGGTGGTTATAGAGTATCGAGGGAGGCGGCGTTCACAGGAAACAGGTATCAAATTTAATATCCTCCTTTGAAGGTGTTATTAGTCTTTTACGAGATTTTTTTTATTGGTTGCTAAATGAATGACATTAGTTATATTACATGTCTTCGAGTGTCCACAAAAATCATCTTGTATGCATCCAACATTACCCATTAACCCAATGTGTGTGTGTAATTATATTACCAGAATAATACTATAGATGCCTACTGAACAACACGATATCTTAGTCAACACGTGGTCAGAACAAGGCTTAATGTCATACTATCTAATATACAAATAATTATAATCACACACTTCGCATTATGTCTGGGTGTTCTGTTCTTATTTGCTTACTTGCTTTTGCTTGCTTGCTTGGGGTCTCACGTGTGGAAGGAAGGATGGAAGGAAGGAAGGAAGGTGGTGGTGATGGTGGTGGTGGTGGTCATAATGGTGATGGTAGTGATGGTGGTGGTGGTGGTCATAATGGTGATGGTGATGGTAGTGGTGGTGATGGTGGTGATGGTGGTCGTAGTGTTGGTGTTTTCCCGTGAGTGAAGCGTTGGAGTCTCCCCAGAACTATAAGGGGCGACAAGGAAGGCCAAGATGGCATTTTTCCCTTTTCTCCGAGGCACAATCTGGCGGCTCCCGACCTTATTCTCTCCCGTGTTTAGGTCCTTTCTTCTCCTTCATTGGCAATCTGTGGCTCTCATTCTCCCACCACTCCTTGGCCATCATTCATTCCTTTATGTACCGTGAATGGCCGCCTACCATTGATGTACGAATCCCCTACCTCGGTCGCCTGTTTCACACGCTCTCCTCCTCCTCCTCGCTCAGACACACACACTCGCACACACACACACACAGACACGCACACACACACACAAGCACAAGCACAGACTCACACACACCCTCTCTCTCTCCTCCTCTCGCACACACACACACATACTCCTCCTCTCGCACACACACACACACACACACTCTCCTCCTCCTCGCTCACACACACACACTCACACACACAAAAGAAAGCATCACAATTACATTATAATTCTCCATGACACCCAAGTGTATAAATAAACCCTTTGTAATCTTTCACATATATTATAAAGGAGAAATAAAGGCTTGAATTTTTTTTATTAACCCAAACAACCTGACCAAAAATAAATAAATAAATAAATAAATAAATAAAGATGTAGATAAGAATAAAATGATAAAAACAAGTATATGTAAAGTTCAAATTGTTGTGCCATTTCATTTTTATTATCCTTTTATTATATTTTTCCCTTTTATATTATCATTATTATTATTTGTTGATTGAGGAGTATACATAGAGGAAGGTACGAACTTCACTCTTCTTCTTAAGGGAAACTCTACACCTTCTTCCTGTCTATTCTTCCCAGTCTTGTCCTTCCTTTCCTTTCCTCCTCCTCCTTCTCCTTCCTCAGTAGCCTTCCCCCCCCCTCTCTCTCTCTCTCTCTCTCTCTCTCTCTCTCTCTCTCTCTCTCTCTCTCTCTCTCTCTCTCTCTCTCTCTCTCTCTCTCTCTCTCTCTCTCTCTCTCTCTCTCACTTTACCCTCTATCTTGTGTTGTGCCTTTTTTCTTTCGCTCGGTTTTTATTCTCTCTCTTTTTCTCTTTCTCTCTGTATCTGTCTCTGTCTCTCTCTGTCTCTCTGTCTCTCTCTGTCTCTCTATCTCTGTTTCTGTCTCTCCCCTCCCGTTCCCCGTAAGTCGCTTTCTTTCTCTGTCTTTTCATGTCGTATTATTTGGTGATGATGGTGGTGATGTTGGTGGTGGTAGTGATAGAGGTGCGATGGTGACCAGGTGATGATGATGGTGTAGTTGTGGTGGTAATGGTAGAGATGGTGATGATGTTATGGTGATGGTGTGATGTTAACCAGGTGAAGATGGTGTTGTTGTTGGTAGTAATAGTGGTGGTGGTGGTAGTGGTGGAGATGGTGATTATGTGGTTGTGGTGGTATGATGGTAACCAGGTGAAGATGGTGTTGTTGTTGGTAGTAGTAGTAGTGGTAGTAGTAGTGGTGTAGATGGTGGTGGTGGTGTGGTGTACGGCAGCTGAGCCAACAGAGGGTGTGTTGGGGCGTCATTGTGAGCAGGGAAGCAGCCGGCCTCACTAATGCTATCACCACATTGTCCAGCACGAAACCTCCACACAAACACCACGGCCACAACACCCCTACTTCCCCTCCTCCCTCTCTCATACACACACACACACACTCGCTCTCACTCCTCATTCTTATTAAGTAGGCCATTTATTTGGAGTGAATGGGATGGCTACTGATTCCTGCAGACTATTAGGGAAAACAGACTATATCTACAAATAATAAGTAAGGGTATTGTATCGTATATTGTTTGGAGGGCTAATTATATATAGAGATTCGACTTTAACAGAAACAAAACCTCTTAATTCTCTCTCGTGCACAGATAATGAAGCGTAACAAATGGTCAATACACCCCCTCCCACCTCTCTCTGTTCTTCCCTGGGTATAGTTGCAGTCTGTTTGTTTTCAAGGTAGAGTGGATGGATGGATGTACAGTTACGCCCAATAGTCCTCCTACAACAACAACACCCTATTGAATGTTTCTGTGTCTCATTGTTGTTTACCGTTTTGCACATGACAACGTAGTACAACCTGCAGGTGGATGGAAAATGATCGTTTCCTTATACAGTATCAATTTCCTAAGCACCCATCAAGTTGTGTTCTTCTTCATACTCTTTACTTCATGGGGCCAATCTGACTAAGTAAGTAAGGGAAATATATTTGTGGGTGGTGTTGTCACAGTACCAATTTATATGCAGAGAAATGCAATTGGTTTACACTTGCTCTACTTACTGTTATAGCTTTACTGTAAATAGGAAAATAATGCATGCCATAAATTTAGCTCTCAACTGTGGATGTATAATTCTCTAACGTAGACTGAGATTCTTGAACTTTATGAGGTGTACGAGGTGTGTCAAAGAAAGCTAAGCCTTGCCATCACTATAAAACAACTCCCCCTCCCCCTACCCAGCCAGTTCCTCTTCCCTTCCCTTGTCACTATGGGAACGAGAAGACGCACGTGTACATCCAGCCACCACTACCACTACCAAGAGGAGCAGTGTCCCCTTATCTGCCAAGTCATGAACCATAATTTTACCGTAAGCTCCACACACTCGTAAACTAAAAGACACCACCAGAGTATACTTTATTATAACCTTGCCAACAGGATATAACTATATTGTAAATTATGTTTGGTGAATGTGTAATTGTGTATGTTCATTGATTATTATCCATTTTACTATCGTTCAAGAAGCAATGGTTGTAGGGGTCAGTGATATAATTGGTGAGTGAGATTGTACCGTGACAACAGAGTCTTTTTCTTGTCATCGTGGCATAGTTTATAGTCATCAGTAGCCCCCCAAAATTTACCGTTAAATTAATGCCCCTCAAAGTGTTAGGAGGGTAATAAACGATGATTATATTTGAGTGCCTTGATTACCCCAAAATATGCAAGGAAACAAGACTAGATTAGCAATAATAAAAATAACCTGTTGCGTGGAATAGCTTGGAGGAAGGAATCGTTGGCAACAAGATTTACCAACAATCTATACAATACTAACCACATAACATACTGTGGTCATTTTGCAATTTGGGTCCTCGTTGTAGTCAGCCAACCAACCAGTCACTTCCCCCTCCCTCCCCCCTCCCTCCCTCCTTCATCCCTGCATAGCGACAGACCGGCGGACTGACTGACAGATTTCTCACTCCATTGGAAGCGACGCAAAAAATATGTTGAGGCCATGTTGGTGTCGTAAGAAGAGGGGAGGGTCAGCCAGGGAGACTTGTAGTGGTGTGGCCATTTCGTCTTGAGTACAGTCACCATTAGTAGTCCTGCAACACGTGTCAATGTAATGAAAAATGATGCCAAGGTATACTGTAGCTATTGCATGGTGCCTGTGACTCTAGTTTGTTTGTTAGATAACTTCTAAAGAGATTAGTTCATATCACACCAACGAACAACAATAGCAACAACAACCACCACCATGCTCCCACCACCACCACCACCACCAATAACAACAACCATTCTATCACAACAACAACCATTCTACCACAACAACAACCATTCTACCACAACAACAACCACCACCACCACCACCATCAACATCAACACTTCGCTGGATCCGACCGTAAAATCCATGAAGGAATAAGTAGTGAGTGTGTAAGGCCTGAGTGGTGTATAGGGGTTAAGAACTGAGAGGAGAAGGCAGCAGTTGGCCCCCTGACCCCTTCCTTCCCTATAGGCACCCTTGGATTTGGAGATGAGGAGAGGTAGACGAGATGGGAATGTTAGGGATGGGTAGTAACGATAGACAGAGAGGAAAAGAGGGATTCGGACACAAACAGAGAGAGAAAAGGAGAGACTCCGACACAAACAGAGAGAGAAAAGGAAAGATTCAAATAGAGAGACAGAGAGAGAAAAAGATATTCAGACAGAGAGACAGACAGAGAAAAGGAGAGATTCAAACAGAGTGACAGAGAGAGAAAGAGTGATTCAAACAGAGATGGAGAGAGAAAAGGAGAGATTCAAACAGAGAGACAGAGAGAGAGACAGAGACAAAATGCATGAAAGTGGGAGACAGTAAGCAGTATAAAGGAGGGAAGAAATGAAGGAAGGAAGAGAGAGAAAAAAAGGTATTCAGACAGACAGACACACACAGAGAGACAAAATGCAAGAAAATGGGAGGCGGTAAGCGAAAGAAAGAAAGACAGGAGAGAATGAAGGAAAGAAGGAAAAGAGGGAAAGAAGGAAAGAAGGAAAAGATAGGGAATGAAGGAAAGACGGAAAAGAGAGGGAGAGTGACTGCATTCCTTCCTATGGTGTATGTATGATATTATTTGTCCCCGTGAGAAGGACAGACAAGCGGCATTTGTATAGTATTCAAATGGCCTTTTATGATGGGCTTATGAGAAGGTGTGGAAGGACTCATGACCCTGGAAGCTGTGGGTCATGAGAGAGAGAGAGAGAGAGAGAGAGAGAGAGAGAGAGAGAGAGAGAGAGAGAGAGAAGCATTTCCAGCCTTCATTTCCATATCAAAGACGTTGTCCTTCTCTCAGATTGCCACACACCACCAGACACACACTGTATTTCTCTCTCTCACTCTCTCGCTCTTTGTGTTTCTGTCTCTATCTCTCTACCTCTATCCTAATCACTACAGAAAAAGATAAAGTCGAGTGAGTGGGAAGCAAGGCAGCTATAATTAATAAAACTATACGAGTAGTAGGACTAGAAAAAGTAAAAAAATATAATGGAGTTTAAGTTTTAGTCCTTTATATTATGAATCGAAGGAACAATTTTGTCTAACTGGTTTCGTGGAGTGTCAGCAAGCAAGAGAGAGAGAGAGAGAGAGAGAGAGAGAGAGAGAGAGAGAGAGAGAGAGAGAGAGAGAGAGAGAGAGAGAGAGAGAGAGAGAGAGAGAGAGAGAGAGAGAGAGAGAGAGAGAGAAAGAGAAAGAGAGAGAGAAGGGGGATTTTAGTAGCATCTGTATATACTGTAGGTAATGAAATGCGGAACTTGAGCCTCCATACAACTTGCACAACACACAGAGAGCGACATACCCCGTGTCTGGTTACCTCAGGACCATACAGCACCAGTATTCTTAAAGATATCTCTACCTTGGCTGGCTGTATGTATGTAGGTGAAGCCAAAATGCATTCCATGGATGTTTTTTTTTTCGTATGTACAAAAATTTCGTCGTAGATTCAAGATTTAATTAAATTTTTACGGTCTCTACACAATGTTCACACAAACATTTGCCTATACCCATATAAAAGGATAAACATGTTTTCATAATTAATCCATACTACAATAACACTTTACACGCACACACACACACACACACACACACACACACGCACACACACACACACACACAAGCGAAGGTGTGAAAAAGCATTGGACTGTCTATTGCCCTCACACCTCCCACAATGACCCCTAGAGGTAAAAAGAAGGGTAAAAATGTAGTCGAGGAACAGGACACTACCAATTCCTCCAGAGTGCTGCAGGAAACAAACCAACCCCTCGTGCCTGTAGGTAAGGAGGTCCGTTGGGTGGGATAGTCTGGAGGAGTAAGGAGTTTCCAATTTCTTGACAAAATCTTAAGAAGTCCTAATACCTTTCTTTCCTTGATTGAGGGTCTTAGAGGCTCGTCTTAACACCTTTAGCACTGGAATAATGGTCTCCCGTCCCCTCCTCCTCCTCCTCCTCCTCCTAAGCCTCTCCCTCTTCCCTCCTCCTCCTTCTCCCTCTCCCTCCTTCACACTCTCCTTCACCCTCTCCTCCCCTTCCTCCTCTTTCACCCTCTTTCTCTCCTTCTCGTTCTGCCTCATGCTACAGGGTCTTTCAAGTCTACATAGCAATTTGTTTTCTTCCCCTTCAAGTGTCTCGTGTTTTACATCTTATGCGTCGCCTGTTTCAATGATTCAGTTCATATATACGGGTTATACACACTGATAAACAAAGTGCTGGATGGGGTACAGTTTAAAGGCAGAGTTCAGAAAGGAGTGTGTGTTGTTGAGAAGTTAGAAAGTGGTGGTGGTGTGTGTGTGTTTATTTATCTATCTGTGTCTGTGTATCTGTGTCTGTGTGTGTATGTGTATGAGTATGAGTATGTGTGTGTTATTGTGTCTGTGTGTGTCTGTGTGTGTGTGTGTGTAGTAAAAGCCAATTATATAATTCCAAGACTTTCTATTCCTTTTTCTGTGCTTTACTTTACTCTTTTACCATATAATTTCCTCGGCCTCATTTCTTTCTTTTATCTCTCTGCCACTTTTATTATTTACTTGTTTCCCTTTTCCTCAACCTTTTTCTCTTCACCTCTTATACACTTTTTTTTTTCACTTGTTTTACCCTTCTTCTACTTCTTCTTCTTTGTTATTCTTTCCCTCACTCAGGTAGAAGAAAAACTATGGTGGATCTGTTGCTGTTTGAAGATCCTTTGTATTCTTTTTTATTCTTTTGTATTTCTTCTTAATTGTCCATTCCTTTAGTCCATCCTTCCATCTTTTCATCCTACTGCTCTCCCCTACTCCTCTCCCAGCATCTCCTACTCCTTCTCTCCCAGTATCTCTTCCTTCTCTCCCTCCTCCTCTCCCAGCATCTCCTCCTCCTCCTCTCCCAGCATCTCCTTCTCTTCCTCCTTCTCTCCCAGCATCTCCTCCTCCTTCTCTCCCAGCATCTCATCCTCCTCCTCTCCCAGCATCTCCTTCTCTTCCTCCTCCTCGTTACCCCCGTGGCCCAGAAGGGGACTTAAGCTGACTTAATAGGTCGCACTTTTAACGCCTGTGACAATAGAAAGGTGTTGATCCCCACTGACCTGAGCTGACCCCTGGGAGCACCTCTCAGCACACCTGCACCCTCGACAGACAGACAGACAGACTAACAGACAGACTAACAGACAGACTAACAGACAGACAGACATATAGACAGACAGATATATAGACAGACAGACATATAGATAGACAGAGAGATAGACAGATAGACAGAGAGATAGACAGATAGACAGAGAGATAGACAGATAGACAGAGAGATAGACAGATAGACAGAGAGATAGACAAACAGACAGACAGATAGACCGACACAGATATTCCCCACTCACATCTATACCTATAGCTCCCTAGGCTCCTTCCACTTCATCCCCGCCTCCTTTTATCTATTCTTTCCTCGTCCATTGCACTCAACCTCCATCCATCCATCCATCCATCCATATACAACCTCTTCCTTTATGTGCTATAAGTGAAGACTTTTGCATCCCTATAAATATAAAAGCCACTCCTTCCTTTAATTCTACTTCTGACACTTCTTTACTTATATTTCCTTATCCCGTGCAGCCTCATTCACACCCACTCGTCACCTGGTGAGTGCAGTAATTATGCTCTGAGCCGACCCCTCACTCTCTCTCTCTCTCTCTACTCCGCCCACCAACATTAACACGTTCACACCTGGCATGCCAAACACCTACTTGGATCTTGGACACGCCTCCCTCATTTATCCTACCCGCCATATCTGTCAGTCGTCATCAACAACACTATGACCCTCAGTGCTAAAACTCCATCACCATCAACAACACCACATCCACATTCATTGCAAGCCCAACAACAACACTACATACATTCACTGCAATCTCCAATACCACCATTACATCTCCACCACCGACACAACAATTTATACTGGAAACTCACCACTGCTTCCGACAACAAAAATACAATATTCACTGTAAACTACACCAATGCCATCACATCCTCAAGCATAACTATATAACTCACCATCTCCAACACCATCATCAAAATTATAACATTATCACCACTTCATTAACACCATCAACACCAACTTCATCACTGCCACCATCACAACCACCATCACCATCACCACCGCCACCATCAGGCTTCCTCAGGTTGACACAGGCTGAAACAAGACTGATGGAAGTACTGTATACTCCAATATATATTTAACCTGGCGAAGGTCAGTGAAGAAAGAGGGAAAGGAAAAGGAAAAACTGATATAGTAACGACTCATTTCCTCGACGGTACAGTTACGAGTCAAAATATGTATCCAGGTCAACTTCGAATACCCTGAACAACAACAACAACAGCAGCAGAAACAACAACAACAACAACAACAAAAACATGTGTTATAGTATAAGCGTTGGAATGAGTTCACTGGTGTTATAAGATTCGTAACTCCAACAACAACAACAAGAGCATGAAACCAACATTGGATGGTGACTGTACAGCATGACAACGTAGCGTACCTAAAGACGAAGGGCAGCAGTAGTTCCAACCCATCATACCAACTCAGCACGTCCCATGGTTGTCTGATTAGTGATGCCCATTGTCTTACACCTCCCTCTGTGTGACCACTGTCGAGGCACGCACTACATAATAACATTTCTAAAGTAATGCGAGTAGCAACCACTTGGGATTCGAATCGGGTAATCTCTAGAAAGGATTAATTGATTGAGGATGAGAAGAGACCGCCTTAGGCTTGGTAGGACTTTGTAGGACTATGTATAGGACTCTTTTGGACGAGAGAGAAGGTGGAACAACAAGCACGAAGGAAATAGAAAGAAAGAAGGGACAGTTGTGTTGAGAATGCGATACTACTCCATGTTAAATACAGCAAAATATATAATTAGATAATAGAAAGAAAGAAAGGACTTTTATAATGAGAATGTGATACTATTCGATGTTAATTTCACCAAATTATATATACACCTTTACTTAATTTATTACAAAACAATTATTATCCTTGTTTGTATCTATAGCCACATTGATGCTCGTTGTGTATATAAAAAAAATAATGACAGTAAACAGTTCTTGGAGATGGTACAGTACCTTATAAAGTCTCTCCACTCATAGGTAAATTAAACTTGTTTGGTTTAAAAGATAGAAAGAAATATATAGTAAGCATTGGCTGTATCTCATAAAATCTCATACGGTATATTATTATTATAACAGTGATGCTTCTTAAGAATTACCAGTGCTATTTATATGTCTTCCCAGGTAACTAACTCTCACTGTTATTGTATTATTCTGATTGTATCTCAGGTGGGAGCCACAGGTAAAGGTATAGGCGGCCCAGGTAAAGGTGAATCCAATCCCAGGGTGTGAGAGCGGCCACCTTACCTTACCTTAATGAGCCACCAGTTTAAGACGGGAGCACCCTTTGTCAGACGTGTCAAAATCTCCTGTATACCGTGACCTGACCCGGTAGTGTGAGAGGTCCAGTCCAGGTATAGGTCAGGTGAATGGGGTCCGGGGATAGAAGTGGGTGTGATGGGGGTGGTGGTGGGGGTGGGGATTGTGAAGGTGGTGGTGGTGGAGAAGGTGAGATGTGGTATATTTTATAGTGGTGGTGGGGGTGAGATGTTTTTTATATTTTTGTTTTAATGTTCCGGTACTGGACATCAAGCTCGTTACCGTAGCCTAAGTCAACTGCTACTCACACACACACGTCGACTTCCGAACTGGCTCCCATTCACAGAGGGAGGGAAGTGAGAATAATTCCCAAAAACTGCAGCTGCTATGGTACCAGTGTGGGTGTTTTACGACGTTTGGTGGCCTTATAGTTAGTGCCTGAAACTCGATTTGGAAGAGTTAGTATTCTCAGCCCATCACCTGAGAGGATTTCATCTCCCGACCTCGAGGTAGTGGTAGTAATGGTGGAGGTGGTTATAGTGCTGGTAATGGTGGAGGTGGTTGTAGTGCTGGTAATGATGGTGAGTGATATTAATGGTGGTAATGGTGGTGAGTGATAGTGTGCATGGCGGTGGTGGTAATGATGGTGAGTCAAAGGAAGACTGATTATGGTGGGATGAAAGAAATGAGTCAGACGGAGACGACTTGTGGAGTGTCAAGATGGAGAGCCTATAGGAAACCAGAGCCAGTGTGATTACAGTACTTGAAGATGAAATATAGCTGAGAAATAGAGGGAATCATTATGAAAGCCTAGGAAACGTGAATGACCAAAACTGAGGACCGAGAAAGATTGCTGTGATGGTTTAGGAATGGGTGCAGTTGTAGAGTCATGCAAGAAAATCAGTGTAAAGGTTTTGAAGGTAAATGATGCTGTGGATGTGAAGTGAAAAGGAGAGGGACTGCTTACTTGCTGTGGGTATGAGTCGGGCTGTGGTAGAGGATGGGGAAGATGGGGACTGCTTATACTTGATCTGGGGAAGGGAAGAGAGGGAAGTGCCTGGGATAAATCAGTGTGTGTGTGTGGGAAGGGGGAGTTAGGGGGGGGGGGAGGTGAGACTGGTAGTGGTATAAGTAGGAAGGTAGGTAGCGGCGTGGAGGAAGAGGCGAGGCGGGGTGGTGGGTTGTAGGGGTGGGGTGAGGTTGGGGAGTCTTGCCTGCCTGCCTGCCTCCACATCCGGCTTGAGCTGAGGGCAGTGGTGAGGCCCAAACCTATTGAAAGAGTGTTGGCCAGGGACAGGGGTGGTACAGGGACAATCCAACCAGCCAGGGAAGACAGGGGATATAGGGACGGGGGCTGGGGTGATGGCAGAGGGAGGGACCGTCGCTTGGCCAGGGGTACCATACGTGTTGTTTAGGGACGGATGGTACAGTACAGGGACAAGAGAACCCAGGAGATGGTACCGTATATACGAGATGGTACAGAACACACCACGTAACCTATAATAATAATAATAATAATAATAATAATAATAATAATAATAATGATAATAATAATAATACTGGCATTAACACAATCCACATAGCATACAGATAATAGCATAATCCACGTAACGTCAAAGATAAAGAGAAAGAAGAGGTAATCATTTGAACAGAGAAAAGAATATATAGGCCAGCCAGCATCCCTGTAAAAATGAGAAGAAAAGAGAAGAGGTAAAATCCGAGTAGGTATACATGAGAAAGAGAAGAGAAGAGAAGAGAAGAGGTAAAATCTGAGTAGGTATACATGAGAAAGAGAAGAGGCAGAGAAGAGAAGAGAAGAGAAAAGGTAAAATCCGAGTAGGTATACATGAGAAAGAGAAGAGGCAGAGAAGAGAAGAGAAGAGGTAATCCCAAGCGGAAGTGAGAGTATCGAAGCTGAAGACCCGAGGCAAACAATCACTTAGGAGGGCTACTGTCTGCTTTATTAGTTGGGGCCGAGGAGGGGGACGAGAAGGAGGGTGTGTGTGTGTGTGAAGGGGGGGAGGATACTGGTGGTGGTGATGGTGAAAGAGTGATGATGGTGAGGAAAAGAGAGGGCATGCAGAGAGAGAGACAGAGACAGGGATAGGGACAGAGACGGAAGTGTAAAATTATGGTAATGATGTTATAGTGATCATATTTTACTGATCGCGTTCCAATGCAAAATATTCAAAAGTTACATAGAAGTATAGCTACTCGAAAACTCAGTGGGGTGATGATGCTGCTTACTTAGACTCTCTTTACCCCCACACCAGGAGGCCAAGAGGTGGTGTACAGAGGTGAAGGTACAGACAGTCAAGGTGGAAAAAATCTCCCTTCCTTCCTTACCTATTTACCTCCCTACCTACCTACCAACCAACCAACCAACCAACCTCCTTCCCTCCCTCCCTACCTACTTCCCTCCCTCCCTACCTACTTCCCTCCCTTCTTTAACTACCTACCTACCTCTAGTACACTTCCGGTCCTTCCAGGTGAGAGAACCACTGTCAAACTGCATCGTGTCGGTTCCATCTCGTCCTGTGCCGCTCCGCTGAACACAAGCCATTAGTCAGACCCATGGACCAGGCAGACAGACAGACAGACAGGGAGGGAGGGTATAGGCAGGGTAGGGTAGGGTATACAGTAAGCAGGGAGGTATAGGCAGGGTAGCATAGGGTATAGTAGGCCAGCAGGGTAGAGTATATATAGTAAGCAGGGAGGTATAGGCAGGGTAGGGTATAGTAGGCAGGATAGGGTAGATACAGTAAGCAGGGAGGGAAGGCAGGGTAGGTTAGGGTAGGGAGGGCAGGGTCGACAAGAAAGGAGGACAGACAGGATAGAGTATGCAGGGCAGCATATAGGGTATGGTAGGAAGGCTGGATAGCAGGGCAGGATAATAACTCTCACCTTCCTTGCTTAACTTGTTTTGATTTGATTTTCTAGTTGTTTCCATTCGTCCCTCCTTCTTATCAAGTTATCTTCTCTTGTTTTTCTCTCTCCTCCTTTGTTGTTTTGCCTTTCCTCTCCTCTCACGCCTTGCTATTCTACCGTCTCTCTCTCTCTCTCTCTCTCTCTCTCTCTCTCTCTCTCTCTCTCAAAATGACACATGCACTGTAGTCCAATCTAAATTCTGAATTGGCCTCCCTTTACTGTGGCCGATATAAGAAAAGAAAATAAAGTCAACTTCTTTTGATGAATAACTCACTCTGAAAATTAAAATAGAAAAAAAAATCATAACTTTGCCCGAGTATCACTATATATTCGATTTTTTTTATTATTATTATTATTTTTTTTTGACATTCGGTAACTTTGTTGAAGCGATATCATTTTGTTCACTCGGAAACTCTTGTTGTTGAATGTGTGTGTGATGAGAGGACACACAGAGAGACATAGCATAAATAAAGAGTGGGTGTTGTAATATGGATGGATCATTTGTGTGTGTGTGTGTCAGAGAGAGATTAGGTTGTTATATATTGATAGTAAGTGAAGATTAGGACATCCATACAATCGTTTTTTTTATTCTCTCTCTCCTCCTTCTCTCTTTCAATTTCTCTCTCCCTCTCCCCCCTCTCTCTCTCTCTCCTTCCCTCCCTCCCTCTCTCCTCCCCTCTCTCTCTCTCCCCCCCCCTCTCTCTCTCTCTCCCCCCCCCCTCTCTCTCTCTCCTTCTCCTTCCCTCTATCTCGTGGCCCACTGTGCCCTTCACATATTCTTATCACACAAGCTGTCCTTTGTGGCACCTTTGTCGAGTTGGGTGTAGGAACTCTCTTGGGTCATCGCTCCCCCCCCCCTCTCTCTCTCTCCCTCTTCTCCTCCCCACTCCCTCTCTTCCTCCCCACTCCCTCTCTTCCTCCCCACTCCCTCTCTTCCTCCCTCTCTTTCTCCCTCTCTTTCTCTTCTCATTCCTTCCAACTCCTCCTTCCCCCCTCTCTCCATCTCCTCTCTCGTTCTCATCTCCTTCCTCCCTCTCCCCTTTCTCTCTTCCTCTTCTCTCTTCCTCCCTCTTTCTCTTCCTACCTCATTCTCTTTCCCTTTCTCTTTCTTTTCTTCTTCCTTCCTACTCCTCCTCACCCTTATCTCAATCTCTCTTCCTATCCCCTCTCCCTCCATCTCTCCATCTCCCTCCATCTCTCCCTCCATCTCTCCCACTCTCTTTCCATCCATCTCTTCCTCTCTCTCTCTTTCCCTTCCCTTCCCCCCCCCCTTCAGCCCCTCCTCCCCTCCCTCCTGAGTCCTTTCTTGCCATGACCACCGCTTTCTTGGTCCTTTCTTCCGGCACACAGCGTCTCCCAGGCGTTCCATAAAGTTAGTGAAAGACCCACACAGAGTCCGGGTATTGAAGGTCTCCTGATGCCACTCCTCCTCCTCCTCCTACTCCCCCCCTCCTCCTCCTTTACCTCCTCCTCTTTCTTCTCCTCCCTCTCCTCCTCCTTTACCTCCTCCTCTCCACCTCTACCTCTTCTCCACCTCTCCACCTTTACCCCCTCCTACTCTACCTCCACCTCTCCTCCACCACCACCTCTCCTCCTCCACCACCTCCTCCTCCACCACCACCTCTCCTCCTCCACCACCTCCTCCTCCACCACCACCACCACCTATCCTCCTCCACCACCACCTCCTCCACCACCACCTCTCCTCCACCACATCCATCTCTCCTCCTCCACCATCACCTCACCTCTCCTCTCCTCTTCCCCACGTAGCTTTTCTCTATTGTACTCACTATTTTGCTCCTCCCCCCAAAACATTCTTTCTATTTAACTCGTGTATTATATTTTATAGCATTTTGCCTCTCCCCTCCTTTTCTTTATTGTATCCTTGTATCATTTTCTATTATTTTCCTCATTGTATGTACCAGTATTTTGTCCCTCCATTATTTTTTTATATTTTTTTCTTTTTAACTCGTGTATTAAAGGCCATGGAGTATATATCTTTTATTTCGTGTTTCATTTATTATTGTTTTTCGTTATTGTGTTTTGTTAATTCCCTCGCTCCCCTTTCATATTTCTTTTTTAAATCATATGTTGTTTAATTTTGTATTGTGTGTTTATGTTAATATTTGTGTGTGTGTTTATATGCTTGATCAATAAAAGAGGATCGTAAATTAGTTTTATTTATTTATGCTACGGTATGTCTTATTCAATTATACAATTAGTTTCAATAATAAATGAGAATTATAAAAGAAAATATTCTGGTGTATATTTATTTATCTTGACATAATAGTATACATATTTATTAGCAACAGACTTCGTTAAGGGACCCTGTGATGTAGTCAGAAAATTGGAGGTAAACGAGTCCTTCAAATATTGCCACGAAACGTCACCCACATGGAAAAGGCGTGTTTCGTGGCATAATGAGGAGGAATCAGAAGTCTCCAATTCAAATACACAATCACAGGGTCTTTAATTATGTATTCGTGTACTAAAACAGGCTGTATCATTATCCAAATACAGTCAGTCATAATTATTAGCCACCATCAGACGTCAGTGTAAAAACTCTATAGAAACAAGACAAGTGATTACAGGGACTTCTATGTGGAAACAACACGAGTTTAACATTTCTCTGTTTATCATAACGTTTCCATGTAATATTTATTGTATGTGTGTATTTTTTTTTTATTTTTTTTTTATTGTGTATTTGTGTTTTGTTGTTGTTTTTTTATTGTGTATTTGTGTGTGTGTGTGTTGTGTATTTTTTTTTTTATTGTGTGTGTATTTGTGTTTTTGTTTTTTTGTGTGTGTGAGTGTATTTTGTTTGTTTGTGTTTTGTTTGTATTTGTATGTGTGTGTGTGTATTTGAGGTTAGGGGGACTTTTGACTATTATTCTGTGGATACACAACTTGACCCCATGAATGAAATGTTATAGAACCATTGGATGTCAACCTTGAATCAATTTAGTCTCGTCCCTTCATATTATCCTCCCATGCGTGTGTGCGGGTGTTTGTATGCATGTGTGTGTGTGTGTGTGTGTGTGTGTGTAAATCTTATGTGTGACAGAATGGTTGAAAAATATTGTCGTCATTGTCAAGGAGTTCTCGGTAAAAGTGTGCGTTTCAGTTTCTTTGATCTGCCTTGTTGTTGACGCCTCGACCACAAAGCACATCTCAGGTACAGGCGCTGTTGACACGTCGCCCCATAAAGCATATATATCTCTGCATGGTGCAATACCTGTAATTCACCTCACAACACAACACAACACAACACAACACACAATTCTGGGTATACAACGCTGCATGCACTCCACGCTCCCGAGAGCTTTCTGATTCACCTTTGAATATTGTATTTCACTCTATTATATTTTACTCTTGTGTGTCTGTCGGGAGGGAGTGTGCGGGGACGAGGGAAGACACAACTAGACTCTTTAGCATAATAAAGGCCAGCACAGCGCTAGAAACAAAGGTATATTAACCTTATTCAGCAGGAAACAGGGATGCGATCAGTCCTTTGTGGGTTTTGGTGCCTGTACAATACACGCGTGTTACCAATACCTCAACACCTCCGTTAAAAACTTGAAGGGGACACCACCGCTAGAGCACTGAGGGAGCCTCTTCAATAGCCACCCTGTACGCCCCTATAGATCGACATAGTCATCTCCATTCATAACCCTAAACAGAGCCGGCCGCCTCAATATCCCTCTAACTGATGTGACTGTTATGCTACATAATGCTGGTAGGTTATCACTGTCGCGCGGCCATTCTGCCAGCGAGGGAGGACCACAGTGGAGGTATAGTGACATGCACAAAGGTCGGGGCTGGGGAGCTTCACAATGACTGACGCCTCAACCCTCCTGCCCCCTAGTGTAACACCTGCCCTACCTACCTACCTCTCCACTTCTCTCTGTCTCTCTCTGTATCTCTCTGTCTCTCTGGGTCTCTCTCTTCTATTCTATTCTCTTTCCTTTTCTTTTTCCTCTTGTTTTCATCTATTTAGTTTTACGTCCATTTATCAATTCATTCATTCGTCAAGTTACACATCCTATATATACCAGCTTGATCCTGAACCAGTGAGATGTGTCAGCCTGGTGTCGTATACTGTAGATGGAGCCAACCAACCATATATGCACAAGTGAGAACCAAGCAGGAATATTCAGTAACCTTGGTATTCTCTCCCTAGCCGCTCCCAATGAAACTTCTCCCGGAGTATAAAATGAAGGGAAAGTGTGAGAGGCGTGGGCTGGCTACACTGGCTGGCTACACTGGCTCTTTTCTTCCAAGAGGAGGCTTTTGGAATGTCGGCTTTTGAGTGACTTTGGGTCTGACTGAATGCCCTGACTGTATGGGCTGTAAAGTTACCGTTTACGCATTCATCGTGAGTCACAGGTAGTTGAGGACACAAACAATTCCATTATCCTATTTTTTGGAGGTGGATGGAAGAATCGCTTCACTCCAAAGAGCCTTTAGAAGTCTCCACCACCACCACCACCACCACCCTTTGAATAACTCTGGTTTCTCTCTCTTATTCCCTCACAAGACTCGGAGTTATTCCTTCAAGGGGCTACATTTTACCGTGATTACCTTTTTACCTTTTATGTCCTGAAGGAGAGTGATGATGTAGGAGCCACAGGCAGCCACACAGAGTAAAAGAAAAATGCCAAGACGAAGGAGGTGGAGTCTTTGAGCAAATTACAACACACACACAGCAGACAAAATTAATGTTAAGTGGAAAAAAGAATGAATTGGTGTGGTTTTGTTAGTTGACATTTCTAGCCCCACCCCTCACCCCCCCTTTTTTTTTTATTAAACTTTGCTTGCTTTTTTTTTTTTTTTTTTTTTTTGTCTATTAATTGAAGAGCTTGATACGTGAAATTGTTTTAGAAGATTTTATCTATTTTATGTTTTATCCGCACACACAAAAGTTTTATCCCCACACACATAATATTAATGACATATGAAAACAATCACATACACAGACACACACACACACGCAGAAGTAGATGCACAAGCACATGCACAAGCACAAGCACAAGCACAAGCACAAGCACACGCATACACACAAAAGCAAATACGTATGAAAACAATCACACACACAGACACACACACACACGCACAAGCACAGGCGCACACACAAAACACAAACACGTACGAATACAATCAACCACACACACACACAAACAAACAGATCCAAACACACACACAGACCTACCTTCTATACCTAGGCTACCTACAGTACCTACCTAGCCACCCGATGACCCCTACATCATTGAGGCCTTTCATTCACCTCGATATGGGAGATGTTTCCTTTTACAGTCGTGGTTACTGTAAGGTCTATAGGTCTTTGAGTTCTTGAGGCGTTTCGAAAAGGATTAGTGGCGAAGGGGGGACTGTCCACTGGGGGAGAGAGATGAAAGGGACTGATCGTTGTGTGATGAGCTAGGGAGGAGTGGGTTGACTGAGTGGTGAGTGGGCTGGGGTGAGTGGTGAGGGAAGGGGTGGTGTTGAGTGGTTTTGGGTGAGTGGTGAGGGAGGGGGTTGACTGAGTGGTGAGTGGTTTTGGGTGAGTGGTAAGGGAATTAGGGAGGGACATGAGTGGATTTGGTCGAGTGGTGAGATAGAAGAGAGTGGAGATGAGTGGTGATGGAAAATGAGTGGCCAATGAGTGAGAGGTGAAGGGACTGGGTATAACCTCTTAAGGATCTTTCTGATTCCTCCTGACTATGCCACGAAACAAGCTCCTTCCATATAGTTGGTGTTTCGTGGTAATATTTGAAGGACTCGTTTACCTCCAATTTTCAGACTACATCACAGGATTCCCTAAAGAGGAATAATACACTTTTGGTACATACATTGGAGTGCCTTGAATCCTCCAAAGTATACCAGGAAACAGGACCAGAAGAGCAAAAATAATAGTATACTGTTGCTTGGAATAGTATGGAGGATTCAGTTACGGTACTCCAGATTTACCAACACAAAACTTCCCCCATAAGAATAATGGTCGAGTGAGGTATGTATGTATGTATGTATGTATGTATGTATGTATGTATGTATGTATGTATGAATTGAATCAGGCTACTGAGAGGTCTATTATTCACCTCTATAGTTCATTCACCTGCCATGGACTACTGCTGACCTTTCGCCTTTGACCTTTTCTCATCTATTCATTTTCACTGTATCAAATTCACCCTCCCTCTCAGGTTTGCCTCACACTAACTCTCTCTCCCTCCCTCTTACTCATTTTTTTTCTCACACTCATTCCCTCATCTATACTTTCTCACTCCCTCACACTCACCCTATCTCTCCTACTCATTCCCTCATCTATATATACGTTCTAACCGTCTTAACACTTCCTCACACTCTCTCTCTCCCTTTTACTCTTACTCACTCTATCCCTCACACTCATTTCCTCATCCATTCACTCACAATCATCACTGACTATCAATCATCTAGATGCTCTCATTTTCAATTCGTCAACTGTTCTTTCCATTCCTTCTGTTTCCTTCGTGTTTGAGGGACCACGTCGTA